>JAWQRP010002160.1:0-16401 GCA_033557875.1 Quadriops clusia | reverse complement strand
TTTATGCTTGAGCTGTTGTCTAAAAGGCCACAATATTTGATCCTCAAGCAACGATCGCTCCCGCACGGTCACAAGCTAAGCGCGACTCGAGTAAACAAGCGGACATTTAATTTGCTCTTGACTGTACGTCAAATTAACAGAATATTTGAAAAGTTACATAGCTGTCAAGTAATTCTTGTATAGGGTTTTCACGTTAAGGATATCGTTGTTAAGGATGACATGACGTCATGTTTAGTAAATTATGTTACCAACAGAGAAACTGTATTTTCCTAATAAATATCCCACAAGTTTTGGTAACTTTTGCGGCTTCGAGCTGGTAACATTTATGCTTGTTGCCAAGTTTTTAACCTTAAAACTCGATAAAAGAAGGTTGATCATACAATTGCACATGCACTTGGCAACACTGCAGCATTTGAGGTTGTGACGTCATGTCATCCTTAACGTGAAAACCCTATAAGAATAAATTGTTTTTAGGCCTTTCGAGCAAGATTGCTAATGTATTTTAATAACTATGCTTAATATAATATAATTATATTTAGGGGGGTAATCACCACCTTGGTACTGGAACCTACACATATAAATATAATTATACTTATAATAATAATAATCAGTGTATATAACAATATTCATTAAATTTTAGTAAGTTCCAGGTATATATATATATGTATATTGAACAGTGTTGGCCACGAAAAAGATCTTCAGGAATGTAATTGATATGCATGCCAACGCAGTAATCCGCTCACCTTGACTTTGATCCAACGGACACGAAATAAAGAACAGGACAAAAGGGAACAAATACAATGTTCCTTATAAGTGGCCAAGTGGCCTTGTTGGAGGCAGTTGATGCACTTAAGTGCACATAGCCCCAGGCTAGGCTCTTTAAGTCTTTCGCACCTGCCAAAGCGAGCTAGAGGGTCACATTTGGAAGAAAATCATCAATGAGGAATGTTTGTTTGATACGCAGAAAAGGCACGTATTCGGTCGAGAGAGAGGCATTTTAAATGTGAATTAGCCGGTTCTTAAGCCATTTCAGATCCGGTCTGCCGTTTTTAATATTCGACCGAAGTCTTACGTGGCCAGTAATTTATTTGTGGTTCTGCAGTGTCCTGTGGTTTCGTCAAAATAGTACGTTTACAACGTTCTGTAAGTACGTACTTATTATTTTTTTATTGTGCGGCAAAAAACGGAGTAAAATAGTAGTTCGCTTTTGTGACACGGAAAAATATGGTTTTAAATGCTGGCATAGTCGTTTGAACGTTAATTTAAATGAATTGTGTTTACCAGGTTATTGCGTTTTTGATCGAACATTTGTTTTTTATATAATTAAGAATGCGGCCAAATTCAGCCGTAAACAAAAACAACTTCTGATGCAAATAGTGGACAAGCAACTGAAATATTTCTATATAGTAAAAACGTTTAATTCAAACGAAAAATATCTGATTACCTCAGAACGTTCGTCACGTATTAATTAATCAATGCGTATACGGGATTTTACGTTAATTGCGACATTTTTCCAACTGGCCTAATCCAGCTCTAAATAAAATTGTTTTGATAACATTTGACCGTCCGTTGAATGAGATAGATAAATTTACCTAATAGCCAGTGAAGTAAACCGAACTGTGGAAATTACAAAACACTATTTATCTACATATAAAAACCATGTCTCCACGAAATCATCATTCCATTGTATACATTGATATATAAGGCATGTTTGTAGTTTATATAAATTAATGTAAGGTAAAATAATTTACCTGAAGAAATGTTATAACAATTATTCATTGTTTTGTAATTAAATGTAATTCAATTAAACATAATGCACAATAATTGAAAGTAAATAATACATTAGTGAAAAATTCATATTTCTGTGTTTAATTGTGAAATTAAGGGGAACATTGGTGCGGTAAGATTACGGATTGACAATAATTGTTGCGGGTTAAAGGGGGGAGTGGGGCGAGTTGAACCACATGATTGAATGGTACTATCAGTCGGAAGATTTTAACCAAAACAATTCCTTATCAAACATCGTAAGCAAGGCGGTATTTAAGCTGAGGAGCCTTTGCTTCGAACTGCTTTCTCTTGTGCACACATGCGAGAACATACATACAACAAAGTGCGAATCTAGTTTTTTGTTTATTTGACACAGTTTTCACCCCGAATAACGATGGAAAACATGGAATTGAAACCCACACACACGGATACGAACAATTTCATGACAGATCCGAAAATCTTCAAAAACCATGGAATGGAACTTCCGGTTGTGAACACGTTGGAGGATTTGATACGCGAGCTGAACAAAGTTTTTTCTGAAGATGTGGTAAATGTGGACCTGGTCCATTACTTGATGAAGTCCTACAAATCAAATTATGCTGAATGGAAGAAGTACGCTAAATTCGACCGATACAGGTACGTATCTACTTACACTTGGTTTTCTCTGATTTATTATTTATCAATGATTAAAATGCAATACTCATTAAATTAACACATGAACCTTGTACAATCATATTACACACATACATACATTTTATACAGATACATACGCATGAAAATGTGTAATAACAGATAAACTCTCGAAGAGTTGAAAACACTTTAAGATCCAAATTGTCGTTTTGTTTCTTTTCAACAATCAGTTTATTTCTCATCAAGAATCATTTATTTGTGAATATATTTTGTACTCGTGCGCTAATATACATAATCAAAACAAGTGATAACAGTTGCTATCTAATGCACAGATTTTGTTTCCTTAATTAATGAGTTATTTTTTTAACAAGTTGATCCAATTTTTCCTCAAAAAGTAAATGAGGCATTTCTATAATCAAAATGGCTTTATGATATTTGCTTAAATGGTATTCAATTTCTTAATTTAATTTTCATTGAAATTTAATGCTTTTCATTGTTTATTTATGTTAAAATTTAGTTATTTATGTTGGAATTATTTGTTTATTTGATATTTGATTATTTGATTTTTATTTATTTATTTGATTTTTAGTTATTTATTTTATTTTTAGTTATTTCTTTGATTTTTATTTATTTATTTGATTTTTAGTTATTTATTTTATTTTTAGTTATTTATTTGATTTTTATTTATTTATTTGATTTTTAGTTATTTATTTGATTTTTAGATATTTATTTTATTTTTAGTTATTTATTTTATTTTTAGTTATTTATTTTATTTTTAGTTATTTATTAGATTTTTAGTTATTTATTTGAGTTTTAGTTATTTATTTGACATTTATTTATTTATAATTTTAAATTAAGGTACACGAGAAACTTAGTGGACAATGGTAACGGGAAATACAATCTAATGGCCCTTTGTTGGGGGGAAGGGCACGGATCTGCGATACACGACCACGCCAACTCTCATTGTTTCATGAAGATGCTCCAAGGCCAACTGCTAGAAACGAGATTCGCCTGGCCTAAAGAGGGCGAGTCCGAAGCCGAGCTAGAGGAGACTGGGCGCAATATTTTGAAGCTTAATGACGTTTGCTACATGAGCGACACCTTGGGGCTACATCGGGTAGAAAACCCTTCCCATGTCGAGCCTGCAGTCAGTTTACATTTGTATTGCCCCCCATATGCAGAATGTTCAGTTTTTAACAGAGTTACAGGACAAAGAACTCAAAGTACTGTTACATTTTGGTCCATGTATGGCGAGAGGAGGCGACAGGTATTCATTTTATTTATTTGTTTTTAACTATGTATTTATAATATTATTTATAAATTGAGTAATAATCGTTTTTATAATAATAATAGTCTTCTTTTCATAAAATTTATTTTTTAATTTTTTGTGTAATATATAATTAGTCGTTTTATAATACTAAATACATTTTTATTTTATCAATCCAAAGGGAGTCAACCGCGCGAAAGGTCGCAACGCCAACAACAACAAAGCACATGCAAACTTCTCTCTCTGTAAAAATATATCTCTTATCTGTTATCGCCTTTTAATTTTTTTTATTTACTGCCAAGTATACTTGGCTCTATAGAGCGAACCTTGACTAAAACGAAAACAATAATTTGTTATCTTTGAAAATATGCAAGTACATCTTGTACTCAATGATTTAAATAACGTAACTTCAAACAGCAAAATTGCTTTTTTGCACTTGCATTTCATTAATTGTTCATTTAATTTATTCATATAATTAAATGTACAGTTGATGAACAAATATTTACTTTACTTTACTAATTTAATCATTTATTTGATTATTATTTATTTTACGTATTTATTTATTTTATATATTTATTTATTTCTTCATTTATTAATTTTCAGGACGTCCAAGAAGCCCGCGCACCAGAGGATAATTAACCGGTTATACAACTAACCAACCCAAACAGTTCTTATTAGTGACTATATATTAAGTTAAAAATATATTGTATATGTAAATATGTAAAACGTACTTTAAAGTACTTTAACCACTTGTACCTATACGTAAATTAGTTTAAATATATATAAAATAAAAATAATGTAAAATAAATCGGGCTTACTGAAATTTCTATCTCGTCCATGCTAACATCCTTCTTTTTGAAACAATAATTATTTGCAAGAAAGCGAAAACAAAAATAAAATAATGCCATTGGGAAAAAAAGAACCTTCAAAGCTCTGCCAAACCAAACTCCAATAACAGTAATCCTGTTATTATCGAAGATATTAAAAGTACATTTAAATGGAGGAAAATATATGTACACACTAAATATA
Organism: Quadriops clusia; assembly: GCA_033557875.1. NCBI lineage: Eukaryota > Metazoa > Arthropoda > Insecta > Coleoptera > Hydrophilidae > Quadriops > Quadriops clusia. The sequence continues at coordinate 11,708 of JAWQRP010002160.1, read as the reverse complement.
TAGCCAAAATGTACCTACTAAAATTATATTAGATATATTAAAGACGTACACAAAATTAGGAAGAGAAGGGCAGAAAGGCAAAGAAGAATAATTTATTAAATACAGATATTTCAAGTGGATGGATTGAAGATAATAAATGAAAATAGTTAACAACGACAATAAGAGACAGGACCAAGTGATTGCAACCTATCAAAATGTACTAATCAACGAGTACTAATAAAATTGACTACAAAAACAAAAGATTCGTGCTCGGAAGTAATAAATGTGGGACCAGAATTATTGCGTACCATATTGAAAAAATGGTTTAGAAAGTCATTTAACTTAAAGAAAATTTTTTGTTAATAGAGGATATTTAAAAGGCATATTTCCACGTATACATAAAAAAATAGTAACAAATTATACTTTCGAGTAAAAATAAATATTCTAATTACAAAAGTTATATGCATTTTACATCGGTCAGTTCAAAATTGGTGCATATTATATTTAAGTACAGTACAGCGTCGATTATCCGAATGTCGAATATCCGGAACGTCGGTTATCCGAACATAATTTTTAACTATTGTGATTTAATTTAAGTGTCTATTAGCTGTTCGTCGATCCAAAAAGTTTAGGTTAAAATATAACGTATATAAACATTAACACATTATATACCTATTTGTTTTTCTTACTTTCCTGTAAAATCGATTATCCGAACAAATCGATATCCGAACTACCCTTGGTCACAATTAGTTTGGATAATCGAAGCTCTACTGTACTGTACGCAATTTTTTCCAGTTTTCAAATAAATTTGGGATCTTATGCAAAACTTATATATGTACTAACTTTTTCTGTGTTGCATAAGCGTATACATATATCTGGGTCAAATAAGGGTGCCATCCTACTTTATAACATCTCGATTTTTAAAATTTTTTATAGAGAAATGGGAAGTTTAGACCCTAAAACGATGATTTATGAAAAAAATTTCAAGGACGGCCGGTAAACTTTGGAGAATTTCAACATTTTGTGTTTGTGATATGCCTGCAATCTGCGCATGTAATGTAACCTAACCAATGTCTGGTATTCTGTCTGAAAGAATGGGTCCAAATTGATATTTAATTGACTCATTTTCGTATTAATATCTATTTACGTGTATGAAAATCAATAAAAACTTTTACTTCGGACATGAAAATGTCATAAAAATGTGCTAAAGCTTGAAAATGAGTTAAATAATACTTAAAAATAAGGTTAGGATTGTTACAATATTCTTAATTTTTTTTCATAAATCAACGTTTTGGGGCCTTAGCTTCACAGTTCTCTATAGAAAATTTTAAAAATCGAGATGTTATAAAGTAGGATGGCACCCAAATAAGTATATACCTATATGTAAATTAGATTCAATCAATGATGAAATCTAATACAGAAAATTTAAAAAAAGTTTAAAATTTAACACTGCTATGAAACAACGGGCTCGACTTATAAACGACAAGCGCGCAAGATCTAAACAAAGATGGCGCTATACCAAACACCATCGGTGCGCAAAGGATAGCTATAACAAACCGAGTAACTAACCTACTTTACGCTCATACTTTTCTAAGCACATAAATAACCAACAATTGCTCGCCCGCTCTTTATTCTAGCATTAACCTGCAGATAATGACGCCCTTTCCTATTATTACACCCTAAACTACCCATAAATCATCGACAAACGCGTTAAAAAAGCAATTTTAAACATGAATCTCTTGATACAATGCACTTCTAAATTCTACATAATGTAACTTACCAAATATTGCAGCTAATCCGTAAAAAAGCGCTTCGACACCTTCTCCACAATGCACACTATCGTTCAAATAAGTTGTTAATGAATTTCTTACATATTTTCTGGAGTTTTCTCACAAACAAAATCACAATTTTATCATGGCGTCCTATTTCGAACTTGTCTTCATCTTTCGATTCAAATTTTTTTGATCAACCAATGGGAAGCCGCCGTCAGGTCATGTGCCTCTGCCGATTGGTCAATTATTTTTTTTATGACAGTGCTACCAACATTAAATGAAAGTTACCATAACTTGCACAAATTCAAATTATTTACATTTTGAAAAAACGAAATACATAAAGCCCGAAATTTTATAAAATACCGAATATGCAAAATGTATTAAACGTGGAATAAATTAAATGTGGAGTATATTAAATGTAGCATATTAAATGTGGAGTATATTAAATGTAGCATATTAAATGTGGAATATATTAAATGTAGCATATTAAATGTGGAGTATATTAAATGTAGCATATTAAATGTGGAATATATTAAGTGTGGAGTATATAAATGTAGCATATTAAATGTGGAGTATATTAAATGAGGAGTATATTAAATGTAGCATATTAAATGTGAAGTATATTAATTGCGGAGTATATTAAAAGTGGAGTATATTAAATGTAGCATATTAAATGAGGAATACATAAAATATGAACATACAATATGGAAAATAGAATCAATTTTAAAATAAAATGGAAAAAAGGTGATGAGACCCCTCGCAATTTTCTATATAATTTTGTTTATTTCATATCAGTCACATTTATAATAAAATTGTGTACAGTAAAAAAAAACTAATTATATTTATGTACTATATTACAGATTATTACTTTTTAAAAATGGCATGGCGAATGAGGTTTTTATAGTAAAAAAAAATAATGGAATAGAAAAACTAAAAAAAAATAACGGAATAGAAAAACTAAAAAAAAATATATATTACACACATCACAAATTTCTACATGATAATCCTAAAAATATATAAATATATATAAAATTTGTATAAACAATAAAATCAATCTTTCTATTAATTAATCATAATATCAAACTATGAAGGTAAAGTAAGTATAGTTAATTAAGCTGCGCTGGCTGTCATCGACTAAAATCCAAGATAATAAGCTTGTAAATCAAATATTTAATTCTTTTTACATAATATGTGTTAAACCGGTATAAAGCTTCCATGTATATCAATCAACGTGGTTACAAAATTTTTTTCTTTGTTTTGCTTAGTTTTACATACAAAAAAAAACAATCGTAGCAATTCCATTGTATTACTCTAATTTTCGGGCAATTAAAGTCGTTTTCTGAGCTGTAAAGACGAGTTAAAATAGTATGGCCTCGAAAGTATCAAGTAATGGCAAGGAGACTTAATTCATATCTCAGTCAATTCATATCATTTTTGTTTGTTTATCCCTAACTAATTAATCTTTAGTTTATCCCTAATTAGTAATATACATAAAGTTCTTAATACATATATACATGTGTCGTAGCCGAAAGGTGATTTTCATTAGGCAAACGGCCATTTGTCCTTAGCCTACGACATGCACATGTTAACATTCGATCCGGTCTTGAATAACAGGAAACATTCATCCATTTGCTGCACGAGACGCTCTTCGATTCATTCTTTCCCTTAAAAAGAAGGCAAGAGTCTGTGGTTTATGTGGTTCGTGTAGAATCTTTTTGCGCTTGCTTGGTTTGAGCTAGAGGTGAGTTAAGATTAATGTCGTGTGTATAAAAACGATTAGGACTAGGCCTAAGATTTGTACCAATATCGCGTATAATGTCTCATCATTTTATTATTACTGTGGCTAATCGTCAATCACATTAAGCTGTCCACTTGTTAACTTAAAAAAATTAGTTTGCCGCTTTTGAAAAATAAATGTTTGGCTTATAACAAATGTTTGCTTGTAACATATGTTTGCTTGTAACATATGTTTGCTTGTAACAAATGTTTACTTGTAACAAATGTTTGTTTATAACAAAAGTTTGCTTGTAACAAATGTTTGCTTGTAACAAATGTTTGCTTGTAACAAATGTTTGTTTATAACAAAAGTTTGTTTGTAACAAATGTTTGCTTGTAACAAATGTTTGCTTATAACAAATGTTTGCTTGTAACAAATGTTTGTTTATAACAAAAGTTTGCTTCTAACAATAGCTTGTTAAAAGAAATGTTTGCTATAACAAATATTTGGTACATATATAAGAATTTTGATATACAATAATATTATTATTATTAATAAAATTATATTGCCGAATATAATCGAATTTGCAGCTAATAACCAATTAGATATTCAACAATGTTAATTTGATTCCGTGTCCTATCTACAAATTTTCTCGCGTTTAGGCTACCTAACTAACAATATAAACAGGTTGGTAAGAAATAAATAAATAAATAATAAATATTTTAAGGACGTTAACACTCAAACTCATTGGCGGTGATTGCGTTGAGCGTCATCATGAGACCCTCAAGGTTCGCCATCTCTTGGTTGAGTTCCTCGGTTGAGTGTGACGGTTGCAGCCGCTGAACTTCCTCGGCCGTGTGGGGTGGGGGGTTGGAGGCACTGATTCGTGATGGCGGCGTACTCGTCAACGTACTAGAACCGCTTGACGGGGCTTTCTTGTATGGAGACGCATTTGCCCGAACTGTTATTTGGGGTTGAGACGAAACTGAAAAGTACGTATCTATCACTACCAACTGAAAAATTTGGTACAGTTTATGTTCAACTCATTCATCTCTGTATAATTTTACCTTCCTGTTGAGTTGTGTATTCAATAAATAAATAATTTGTTTTTAAAATTCCTTATTTTCCATGATCTTTCTTGCCATAGATATGGTGCGGATATGAAATTCACGGATAATAATATTAAAACCCTAAGTGAAGATGAAAGAAAACTTTTGTATTCCAAACTGTTAACTCTAAAAATTGAAACTCCCACATCACTTGTTTCTCTTCTATACACCTCCAATTTGAAAATTTATAAATATTTATACAGTTTTTTGGTCAGCGTTAACTGCAAATTGTGAACTTTGTTCCTAAATTTTATAGTTTCATGTACTAAATCAAGATATCGATTTATCTTCTCTGTATATTCCGATCTTGTGTCTCTGCCTTTACAAAATGTTTATTATTAAAACTTAATTAATTTGACAATAGTCAGTTGTTATTAAAATTAGACTGGCAAATTGGTTCGTCCAAATGCCCAAAAACAAATTAAAAAAAAAAATCCTAAGACGACCAACTTCCGTATATTTTTGTCCTTAGGTCAACATATCAAGAATTTGGATTCTATAGATTTAAATAGCTACATGATGAATATACAAATTATGGTTATGTGAAACTTGCACTTGTATAATGAACTGGTGTACAAAAAAATTGTTTATGGATAAGCAAAATCATTAAAAAAATGGGAAATACCCAGGTCAAGATAGTAATATTTCTTCAATTTTATCAAAAATCATTAATACCGTGGATTATAAGGGATCACTGTTTATGTAGATGTATATTTATAGATAAACGTTTGATATAATAATTTTTTGTACATTACCATCAAGCTTCAAAGGAAATCTTAAGTCAATTCAGTTTATCCAAATGATTCTTTCAAAAGAGATACTTACCGACATGCTTGGGTTGAGGCGTGCCGGGGGCAGAAATTGGAGGGGGAGCGGGAACTGTAAAGCTTTTCAATGGATGTTGTCCCGGGCCTTGGATTCGTTTCCCGCCCTGGGACTCGGCTAGAACGCTCATTCCAGGTGCATACGCACTTGCCGGGGGCACATGAGCCACAGGAGGTGGTCCAGCACTGAAAATGAGCATCAAACAAAAATGTCCATTTAAAACAAAATGTATGCTAATGTCAGAAAATACTGTACAAACAATAATATGAAATAAGAACGTGATAACAACATGAAATAATATTTTAATAACATGAAATAATAATGTAGAAATATTATAAATACTAATAAATAAACATTACACTAATAAATAATGTTATAAGTAAATAACCCACAAAATAAGAAATAAAAAAATCTAATGAAAATCAGGTGTAATTGTGCATAATTATAAATATTGAGAGAGAGTATGGAAAGATAAAATAATAACAATTACAAAATACACTAATCAAAATAAAATTACTATAATGAAATATGACTATGTGGGTGCTCATCTAAATAGATCAAATTTGATATTTAAGTGCACCATATTATATAATGATTGTTTTTTCCTCTACGTTTAATGGCTAATATAAAACAAATCCAAATGATTATTCCTGAATTGAAAATCCTGTTATTCACTCATTTTGATACTCCTACTGTTATTCTTAGATGTTTATTATTTCAATAATTAGTATTTAGTTTTAATAAGTATTTAATTAATTCATATTAATTAATTTATATTATTATGATAAGAACTTCGGGATTATTCAACAGTTAATTTTGTATTATTCTTGTTAGTGATTGATGATGATTTTCTTCTGTAAATAAATTACCTCACATAGCCTGAAGTACTATTAGGTCCAGAATCATAACCTACGTGTGGGGTATGTGACGCATAAGGGTTTTCCACGGCTTGGTGCCCGGCTTGATCTAAAGTCACATGTGCCCTGGATATCGTATATTGAGTCCTAGGATACGGTGGCCGACTCGACGGGGTCGAATCCGAACTAGTCTGACTTAGTGATGTGGTATTAATAGGAGTCGCTGTCGCAATTGCTAGAAACAGAAAAACAATTATATATATATGTTTAGATATATAGATAGGTCACGAAAATGTATTGTAGAATAGTAATACAACAATTTAAAAAATATATTACAATAAAATAATTACAAAGAGCAGAAGCAAACAATACTTACGTTCCCGAGGTGGCTTACAATCCACAGGAAGATTTATGGGTTTAGCTTTAATAACACGTTTATTTTTGTCTTCAGAAGTACCTGTATGTGCAAAGCAAAGCAAACTTGTGTATGTGCATGAAATAAATAAAGGTTTTTATGTGTACAAAGGAAAACCAAAGCTGCAACCATTGTTTGCAAGGAATGAAAAAAAGAATTCGATCGAATTCAGCAATTCTCACCATAACTAGGAGTATACGTTCGTTTATCCAGCGAATTTGAAGTGTGATGTGGCTCGTGATCGTACTCGTTCGTACCCACGCTTCTCGGCAACGTCATGGCGCCACTGCTACTAGCCCCATCGTTATTCGAATGGCTTTTTTCTTTTAGTTCCATTTGGTCGTGGTGTATCCACAAATCCGGAGGTTTTATGCTTTGGGTGCCCTTTTGGTAACCTTTCTTGCTTCTATCCGGGGAGCTAGTCACATCCTTTCTGCGACAGCACCAAATGATAACAATTGTCATTATTATCGCTATAAGTGTTATTGTGATCCCTATTGTTAGGTAGAGTATCTTCGGGTCGGAAAATAAAGACCTCGTATCTGGAAAATATAGAAAGAAATTCCACTTAAAATAAAAATATTGATTAGCAACGAGTAAAGTATAAATATTGAATATCTACAAGTAAAATATAAATATTAAATATTAACAATTAAAAATACTTAATGTATATTAAACTAATTAAATAAAAACGGAAAAAAATTACCTAGTACTGTATTGGATTGTTGTACAGGATATATTTGATGATCTATTGAAAAAATAAATAAAAAACAATAAAAAATAAACTAAAGACAACTTATAACAAGGAATAAGATTCTATTCCTTATAACAATAAACGCTTATTGATTATTTTATGAATATAAATTAGTAGAATAATCAACATAAAATAATCAATAACCATAAAATAATCAACTATCATAAAATAATCAATAACCATAAAATAATCGGTAATCATAAAATAATCGATAATCATAAAATAATTAATCATAAAATACTCGATAAACATAAAATAATTATTCATAAAATAATCGATAATCATAAAATAATTAATCATAAAATAATCAAAACTTAACAAAAAAAACAATAAATAAAAATAGTACTTACTTTGCCCAGTTTTAAATGAAACCGTATGCGTAAACGGTCCATATCCCCTTTCATTCCTAGCCTGCACTTTAAAATAGTACAAAGTACTCGTTTGTAAGGTCCCTAATATCAAAGACAGTTTATCGCCTTTTACGGCTTCTCCCGTCCATTCTCGATCTTTCTTATTTTTGTCAACGCTGTATAAAATAACATACCCGGTCACGTGTCCAACAGACTGCTTTGGTGGCAACCAAGTCAATTCGACAATTTGCGAATTTTCTTCTACGGATCGCACCTTTAAGTCTCTCGGAGCTGAATTCGGAGGGTTATCCCAGGTTTTGTTCATCACGACCATGCTCCAAGGACTCTCTCTGCGGCCCCGCACTAACTTCACGGAGAATTCGTAAACTGTGTTTGGTTTCAAGTCGGAGATCATTGTATTCAAATCGGTGACGTTCACATGTCTAGCCCTAGAGCCTGGATCGGATCTGTACTGAACGACGTAATATCGGTTGTCCCGGATGTATTGTGATTTGCTTAAGGTGGTGTCCATCCAGTAAAGTATAACTGAAGTTGGACTAAGTACTTGCGCTTTTAAGCCAACTGGAGGGATTAAGGGGACCTGGGGCTCTGGGGGAGGCTCGTCTCTTGTGCGGATGTTTGCGTAAACGGGGGGTCCTGGCCCCATTTCATTGCTAGCCCTTAAGCTGATCACATATTCGGAATTCGATTCCAATCGATCAATTACATGATTCCTTGACTTTTCATCCAACTCATGAATATACATATCCGGGATTCCTTTGCCCCACCCGAGAATATAATTCCGGACCCTTATGTTCTGGTTCGCAGACGGAGTCCACATTACATAAATCCGATCGGCGGCTGCCCGGACTTTAAGGGGTCCCGGGGAATCCGGGACTCGACTTTCATCCAAATCGTTTTCGTAAGTTTCAATGTCAGTCCAATCCGTAGCCGGGCCGGTTCCATTAATATTAATAGCCCACAATTTGACTTGATACGTAGAAGCCCGTTCCAGGTTTTCCAAAAGAAGCATTCGTTCATTACTCGGAGTCGATAACGTATCCCCTTTTTTCCCGACTTTCCTATATCGTACCTTATACCCACTTATTATCCCATTTTGACCATCCAACGGCGGAGGTTCCCACCTAACCATAATACTCGTACTACTAACAGCTTCTAATGTAACATTCCCAGGAGGTTCAGAAGGAGCCGCCCCAAACGTTCTCACGGTTATTTCTTCAGTCGCAGCTCCCGGCCCGTTATGGTTTATCGCAACGACCCAAATGTTGTATTCCGTGTAAATAGCCAAGCTTATTATGTCGTGGGTCAAAGCCGTCGTTTCAATGTTATGCTCCAGTGATGAAAGGGTTTCCATGTAGTACACTCTGTACCTCTGTATGTTCCCGTTGGGGGTCTCGGGGGACTTCCAACTGCAGTGGATCGTTCGAGAGCTCGTTGGGAAGGCTTGGAAGTGTTGTGGGGTACTCGGAACGTGCTCTTCCGATTGTGTTTTAACTGTGAGGGCTGGCGATATGATGCCACGGCCGTTTGGGCTGTAGGCGGCCACACGAAAGTGGTAGACCCGATCGGGTTGGAGGCCTCCGATGTTGATTTCTTCCAGGCGGGATCTTGTTGCGTTTTGTACTCTTTCCCTGTGATTATTTAACATATATAAAAATGTTATTTAAATTCGTTTAAATTGTAAATTGATTTAAATGTTAGAAAAATTGATTTAAATGCTAGAAAAATTGATTTAAATGTTAAAAAAATTGATTTAAATTTTATACAAACTCATTTAAATGTTACTTAAGTTCATTTATATGATATTTAATTTTATTCACCCTTTGGCTACTGGCATTTCCAAGTATTGAAAATCAAGACATACGTCTACGTTTATCAAAAAAGGAGCAGTAGTATTATAATCTCTATATCAGAAACTTTAATTTAGTGCATCAATTTTTGCAAAAATATTATAAATAAACTTTTGAGTGTTGACCTTTCGAACACGCCTATATAGCTATAGCAAGAATATGTACCAATATAGGCAACCAAACTTACAAACGGTTATATACGTCCTTAACAGAAATTTTAAAAATAATTTTTCTTCTACATTGTAAACATTTTTTCAGTGATATTATGGGTTTTACATTAACATGTATTTGTTTACAAACCCATATATGCAATAAAATTTTCAATTTCATTACCGGTCATAGAAGGGTTAAAGTTGTTTAAAAAATAATAACTCAAAATATGTCCTATTGTATATTATTTTGTACTCAGTTTCATTTTATTACATATAATTCGTAATTATTGCCTTAAGAATCATTTAAACTTTCACTTTCAAAATAATGCACGTCAAAGGTAAAGTGTGCAAACGGTTTAAAAATTTGTTGTAAACAAAATTGTAAACAGTATACATTGTAAATAAATTCCAAAATTCTTAAAAATATTATATGTGTAATGTAATAATAAAGATTACGTAAACCGAGTGACTATTGTTTGATCCAGTAAAAATGGAAAAAAAGGAAATAAATGAAGTAAATTAAGTATCGCGTAGGCAACCCACTTTACGTGCTTTAAATGATATTATCTTTATCTGTGATATTAGTATTAGATTGTGGTATTACCACGTATATGTGGTATAGTTAATCCAAATAATTATATTTTAGGCCCGAGCAAAATATAAAAGAGTTTAAAGGCAAGACAAAATCTGCTACTAGCAAATTACAAAAAGAAAAGTACCTCTTGCTGCTATCCTGTCGGTAATAAACGGAATACGTTATAATATCTTCGTTCCTCTCGGAAGGCGGCTTCCAGCTCAGCACAACAAACCGCGCATTGACTATAGGTGCCTGGAGCTCCTTCGGAGGCCCGGGAACCCCGTTGGGGGCCGATTCCTCCGTCGTGATGTCCGCTATAAATGGGTTAGCGAGGAGAGAGGAGTCAGTATAAGCAGGTTCGATCACACCAAGACTACTAGACTTATCATGCGACTCGCTAGCTTGCAAAGATGTGAAAATGCTGAGTGGGTCGTATGGCTCGTATGAGTGTTTTGGCTTTGTGTTTCGCTCGGCTTTGAAGGGCCTACCTTTGCCCCCCGTCGAGTTGAAGAAGAATTCGTAAGGAGAGGCGAGCTGGGCAAATTCAGCCTTGCCCAAGGGTTCGCTTTTGCCGATAGGTTCGGTTTTTAGCTGGGTTAGTATGGTGAATGTGTTGTTAGCGTCGAAAAATCGATTGGGCTTTTTCTTTCGTTTGCCTTTTGGCTTTCGTTCTACATCGTTTCTTTGTTTCTCTGTGTGTTTGTGTTTTTATTTGGGAATGGTGTGAAGTTTCGTGTTTTATTATGTGTATTTTTGTGTTTTATTATGTGTATTTATAAATAAAGCGAAGCACAAGACATGCAAAATGTTAACGATAAGTGCATTTTAGTGATTTTATATGTTAATAATCGACAATACATGCACATTCAATTTGAAATCAAGCATAACGGGCATTTGGTGCAGGCAGGAAAATGATAAGGAACATAAAAAAAATAAAAAATCAATTAGGGTCTTAATACATGACATAAACAATAACAATAATATTTTGCAATTAAATGTAGGCTTATTTTTTAATTTTAAACACATATTACTCTTGCATAAACAACTCAGCTAACTAACCATTTAATGCATTATCTATTTATTGATAAAAATGTACTAGTCAACAGTTTAAAAGAAACTATGTACAAATAGTCATGTATAAATAAAAATTTATAATTAATTGACCAGCGTTTACTAATCATTAAATTATTAATTTATTTTATTTGTTTTAATCTTGGGTATTTAGAGTCTTTATAAATTAACTTTTTTGTTTTCAAAATATTTATTTCGACGTTTCGCCTTTATTATTAAGGCATCATCAGGATAGAAAACTTATTAACAACAAAATTAA
>JAWQRP010002159.1:0-16404 GCA_033557875.1 Quadriops clusia | reverse complement strand
AAATTTTTGTCCCTTTTCTCTGTTCACACCTTGGTTTTGTTTTTTTTAATTTATCGATTTATAATATATCGATTTTAATACAAACCGATTCATGTAGAAGAATAACTCGACAATCGGAATCAATTAAATTAAAAAAAATCAATTTTTTCTTGACCTAGTTTAGTAAATCGGGTCACTTGAAAATTTACGGCAATGAAGATTTGGTCTCTTTTTCTATGGACGGTCACATATAAATTTCACATGCTTCATAAAAGTCGCTACAATTCTTGGAAATAAAATAATAAAGCATGTTTTTCAAGAGAATATTTTATTGACAAACTTCGTTTCCCGTGCGTTTCTTTGATGTACCGCGACCGGTCGGATCAGGGCGAACGATGTGCGAGTCGTATGTTCGGTGCGGGATCATCGTCCACATCTATGCGAACGAATGCAAAATGCTTAAATTCTGAATGTTCTGTGCAGGTGTGGACGAGAAAACAACCCGCATACGTGGCCGGAGCAGATCCGAACGAACAAGTCACACAAAAATGCGTTCGTTCGGCCGTCTACATATGAATGTTCGTTCTGCCTCGACCCCCCAAATGCTCAAGTGTGGACAAAGGGGAAGTCTACGAACGGAACGCACCGTATGTTCGATCTGTGCGAAGGCTTCTGGTGTGGACGGCTCCACACGAATTATTTTTGTGTGTTCGCTTCGTTCAGTTATAATGTATCTGCGGCTTAACGTGCTTAGCTTTGTAATTATAGGTGAATAATCTGAGGATGATAAGTCAAAAGTAGATGTTATACCAGCGTATGTAAATGATAGTCGTAATAATGAAGAAAATACTGGAGTACGTTCTTGACGAATTTATTGATCTATAAATGTGTCAAGACTCCAGTCTTTTCTTCATTATTACAATATTTCGTCTTGATCCGGGCACTCAACTAGATGATAGTCCTTTGATTATAAAAATGTTTAGTAAATCAAATATTTTTTTGGGCCTGCTTAGTTTTGCGAGTAACAAGTATGGTGGAACAAAACAGACCAGAAATAAACAAATGATAATGCGAGTACGAATGCATCATTACAGAAACATCATAAACAAAATCCTTTCACCCATTTTATTATACACACGTGGTGCGGTGGCACATCCTTAAAAAACGAGTTTAGTAACCGTCGCGGAGTTGCTGGACCCAAAAATGTGTGTCAATTCCATCATTTGTCATTATTTATGAAAATGGTGAGCAGATCGGCGCAATTACCCGATTTTGAGCGGCGCCAATGCGTTTGTTGCCCCGGGACGTTCTCGTCAGAAAACGTATATCCACCAGAGGTGGACCCGTCATCGCACAATAATAACGATCGCCTTTAGTTTCTACGAGATGGATGCGACCGCGACGTTCTCTCTAATGTTCGGTAATTAGTGACTCAGCTGGAAATTTACATTTCGACATGCCCGAAAAGCGGATTTGCCTGATGGCGCAAGCGGTACGCCGTCGGCGCTTTTCGTTCTTTCTTTTTTGGCGCAAACGAAACTTTCTTTGCATAACGAAGGCATATCTAGAGTTTGCTGGGTGTTCTATTGTATGCAAAGTTGTTCTGTGCGAATGTGCAACGATTCGTTATCAATATAAATATTTACAGTTGGTATCATGTCCTAAATTTTATTCTTGTTGGTGCAATAAACGGAAGGTGTTCCTTATTAGCTATTTTTAATTCATAAGGAAATTGTTTCCATTAAAACGTAATGAAATAAAAAATTGTTTGTTTAAATATTTTGGAGAAGGAATTTTAATCATCTTCTTTTTACATTTTTTGCTAAATCTTCCGGTAATTTTTTAAAGTTGATTTATTATTTCACACTGGTTTTCTCTGAAAATTGATCTCTGAAGCTATTTTCGGCAAATTAACTTCCCCAATTTTTCCTTCCATAAATAGATCTTGGCCATCTTTATTAGCCATATTTTCAAAACTCTCGCCTCCGATAAATTTAACAAGTTCTAATCTGTTGCCAATTATATTTCGTGATGATTCAAACTTGTTTGAATAGCAATAGCCAAACGTTTTCAGTTTTCCAAGCCGCCATTGCACCAAATGATATCTATTCAGTTATTTATGCCTTAAAGTCTAACAGTCTTATCCATAAACGAACACTAACGTAGGTCTAGTTAGAGCGTCATAAGTAGTTGTGAAAAGAATTATAACCTCAAAATTTAGTATTTACGCGGATGACCAAGATTTGGTACAACGCGGTTTGAATCTGATTCAAACGTATTTTATGAATAATACAGTTTAAGTTTAATTAAAAAACGATGCTTAAATCTGGTTCAAACCACGCTGCACGAAATCTCGGTCATCCGCGTAGATACTAAATTTTGAGGTTATAATTCGTTTGACAACTACTTATGACGGTCTAACTAGATCTCCGTTAGTCTTCGTTTATGAATGACACTGTAAATACTTCTTCTATAATAATTTTTCTATCTCTGGCATAAATACCAGTATATATATATATAAAAAAAATATTACTCTTGCATAAATTAGGTACAACTAATTTTAAACATTCCCAAAGCGGTTGATATATTTATAGGAAACTTGTACAACAACATTCAACATAAACATAGTATTCACAATAAAAAGAACTAAAAGTAAATAGAAAACAATTGAACACACAAAGTGTTTGCATATATCATTTAAATAAAATGATCGCTTCTAATCTCAGTACTTTATACTATTTATTTAAAGCACGTTTTAAACTTATTTGCATTTTAATAAACCCATGCTTTCTTGTCTCTAAATATATGCGAGCAATTCTGTTTGGCAAATAGTAACTGAACGAACCAAACGAAAACGAAAACAAATGGCAATTTTGTAAGGAAGACAAAAGCTCATTCGGTCTCCTGTTAGCAAACAAAAGTATCATAAATACAATATTTTATTCACATGAAAGCGGTTTTGTCTGTCTACAACGGTAATTTTCACCAACGGCCGCCCGAACGCGGCGTTGTTAAATTATTAGCTATTATTTATTGCTGTCAGGTCTTTTGGAAGTTACAAAACAGACTTTTGTTAGTTTCTCTAGCTGGCGGAATATTAATGAGCGTGTAGCGACTAGTTGTAGTCTGTTGCTTTTGTGTGACAATCAGGTACCGTCTTGCTGGAGAGATATCTCTTTCCATCCGGTTCCGAAAATTTCCGGGAGGGTGCAGTCCAGCCGGATCCGGTGAAAACAACAATAAACAACCTGTAGCAAGTTTTAATTTGGCGCGTTATCTAAGAATTGATATGCAGCCTTGCGAGATTAACGACGTGTAGATTTGAATTATGGATGATGGGATTCATTGATTATTCATGAAAAGTTCGGAAGGTCTGCCATGAAGACGGTCCTCCGACGAGCGACGTGTAAGACAAGACACCAACGAGTTGTATGTGCAAAGAGAAGAAAGTGACGTGAAAGTATGACCTAGAACCACGAGCTTCTGGTCTTTGCGCCGGTCGATGTCTTCGCCGGCGGTTCAGGTTTGAGTTCTTCTTCCTTCTACTCACGGCCGCCGACTATATCCATCCTTGGCTCGATATTTCGAACACTATTACCTTGTGTTATTGTCAAGGTCGGATGGCAGGCCTTGTGGCACGCTTTGGTCCACTCTAAAAAACAACATAAACTAAATTACAAGAAGTATACGTATACTCACTTCTTGTGTTACATTTGATAGCACAACACCTGTGCACAGCAACTAAGATGTTTTCTATTACAGCGTGTAATATTTTGAATAATAGCGAATACATAAACGCAGGATTAAGTCCTCAATGACGGTTTTCAAGGCAATCAAACTGCCTTGAACCGGCAATAATACTTTTAATAAGCATTGTTTATTTATGCTAATCAGTTTCCGAAAGCAAATTTGCATTTCGTGTACAACAGGTACACGCATAATTGTTCAAAGTCCTCTTTAATTGGTTTAATCGGACCAGTTTACTGCAAAATTATACTTTTGAACAATTTAAATGTGTGGGAAAGTATTTTTGCTAATTTCTCCGTAAAAATTCCAAGTTTCTCACAGGTGCGCGCTTTTATCGCTATTGAATTGAATGAATCCCATCACAACTGGAAACAGAAAGAAATGTCATTTTCTTTTTATTGTAGTTATTTTTAAACACCTCTTAAGTGTTTTAAAGTGGTCTACCTTTTGTATAATTATGTCTTACTGTCGATTGGTTTTTAAGCAGCGCTGTAGTGAATAGAAATGCAATAAGCAATTCACTTTTCTTTCGCTTTGAACGTGGATTGTTTTAATGGCATTGTTATGAAAGGTGAAATGGGCGAATAGAAATTAAGGAGAATGTATTAACTAATACGATGGAATAGAATTGCGCAATGTGGACATCATTTTGTATACTCGATTTGAATATTTATAACACAGTGTTAGATGTGAGATAAAAATGTTTAGAATATTATGTATCGGCTAGATTTGATTGCGCGCCTCCGCCAATTGTGCATGTATAGGGAAATCGGTTCGTAAATGCAATGGAGTTTAAAGTTGGTTATACGAGTAGTATAATAGTAGATTCGAAATGCTTGTACTTACAATTTATAGTATTATCATTATTATTATGATTGTTATTATTATTATGATTATTAGTGTTGCTATTATTATTGTATTATTAAGCTTAAATGAGCATCTCGTTTAAAATTTCTTTAATTGTTTCACCACAGCAAGGGAGCAACAATGGAAGCCGTTTCACAATTGTATACGCATGCGAATTTGATTGTATAATTCTGATAATTATTTTCCTTACGTTTTTTTCAGTTTATCATCATTTATTAATTAATAAGAGGTTATTAAATACGCATTAAACTGGTTGCGATGAACCGATGTCCGCTTAACTCCACAATGGCTCGGAGTAGAAAACAATTCGAACGAGAACAATAAGTTAAGCGCCGTAAAACTCGAGGGAAATAGAAATTATTAAAATGTGGGAAGTGACATTATTTGGAGGCGACTTTCTTCGCCGCTAATAATCTAGATTGTTCGGTTTTACGGCTTCAATAATTGAAGGATTACGAATCGTGCCGTTGCATTATAGAATTTTGCGGAAAATAGGAAGTCCGGTTCATCTGTTTAGATTTCTAATCTCCCTAATTGGTTCATTGTCATAGGTAAAGAAGAAACTACTTCGCTATTGTTTCATTCTCTCTTGTTTCGGTTATAGATAAAAGCCGATAAGTTGAGCTCTAGTCAAGGATGACATACACAAACCATCACTTTCACTTTGTGTGAAATGTAATGTGTACTACTGCTTATTAGAGTTATTAGTAAGGAGTAGGTAAAATAATCAATATTTTTTGCACACCTATTATTTGTCGTTTTAATGCGATTATGAAGTAAATTCCTGCACTTACTCCAATTTAATTGAGCAAAAAAAGGAAAAAAGAATCTAGGTTAAATTGTGCATTGTCGAAATGTGTGAAAAAACAGCGGAGCGCCTTAAAACAATAAAATATAATTCAATAAGAGCTTTCTTCTCGCAACGGCTCCGGTGTGAGAATATGGCATGTAATGAATTAAATGGTGGCAAAGACGGTTAAACACTTTATAAATATGATCTAGTTAGGCAAAAGAAATCTCGTGCTCTTTTTCAGGTTAAGGAGTCGCAACAATGGCTCGTTTTTCATTATGCATTAAGCATGGTGCACTTACTTTGACAATTTCACGTTCGCTGGCTGCCGAGTCGCAATTACGTTTCCATTTCGTTTTGTTAGCTGGATATAAAACGCGGATGCGAGGCCGAAGTCGAGGGGCCAGCGAGTAGCAACAAACAAAAGTGGCCCATTTTATTGATATTAAAAGTGAAATGTAAGCAGTGGCTCGTGAAAAAAAAATGTTTTCGTCGAATGCCCGCCGGCCTCTCGAAATTGTTCAAGGTTGTTTCTCGGCTCCACTAATTGCATAAGAAATGGATCATGTCCATGTACCAGACCATTATTCACGGATATGAGCACGAGCCTTGCACTTATAAGTCGATAAAAGATGTGCTGTGCTCCTGAGCCTTTCAATTTGGCGTAAAAAATATATTTCGTTTCGGTAGCTTTAGTTATAAACGTATGGGCAGATATTCAGTGGTTTTATGATTTCTGTTGCACTAATGCTACATAATGAAATTTGCACAAGCAGCATATTAACACAAGCGCATTTTGCGAAGGTGCGAAATCTTGCAGCAACAATTAAGAAACTCACTAATAAAAGAAAGTCTCCAAATGGAAAAGACAATCGTCGTTGCGCAACACCTTATAATTTCTAATATATACAAATAGCCACTCTCATAATTACAGACATTAATTTACAAAAAAGTGAAATTTCCGTTTTCAACCTCGGCTTAGTTGATATTTTTTTATTATGGTCATAACATTACACTCGAGAGTTTAATTCCTTTTTAATGAATGCAAACAGATGGATGTTTTGCATATACATTAAGTAATTCTTGCGCGCGAATCTTCGCGATTTTTATCCATTTTTACTATCTACACACTTTACTTTTTCTAATGTAGATACTATGGAACTACTAAAAGTAATAAACTAAAAGTGATACTATGCTAACAGTAAGATAGTAAATGTAATATAAGTACTAAAAGTAATATACAATATTAACAGTAAAATAGTTAATGCGTATACTTAATATAAGTTGTGCGCGTTTTATTTGCAATAAGGAGACGTAGAATAAAAGAGTGAAAGTGTAAGTACGTTCTTCAAGTGTTGGTTAATTAATTGAAACTGCTGTTCCGCTGTTAATTCGTCGTTAGTTGGCACCTACGCGCAGATCCACTTGCTGCCCGCAAAACTTTATTGTTATTCCTTTTTAGCAAATCTCACGCAGAGTTTCGGTTTGGTGGTTTAATTGTGTTCGCTGGTACTTTCGCGTTATCTCCTCAACCGCCCAGATCACGCGATCTAGCGTTTCGACGATTTATCGCACGATTTTCAAAACGATGCAAATTTTCACCGACCGCTTGAAAATGGGGGCCGAAAACAAGACAAGCAAACTGGCTGCATTTTCACTCGCAATGGCGACATGGTTTAGTTCACTAGTCAAGCAAGCAAATGGCGAAAAGAAATAGCGAATAGGAGAGGACGGCGAGTTAGAAAGAAAGAGCGCCTTGGAAATCGATGGCAAATAGCGGGCTCAAAACAAACGACACATGGCTTTGTGAAGAAATAATGGCAATTTTAAAGAAATAGAAGCTTGATAGGTTCAACACCGCCTTCTTTCGCTGTAGTGTATGTACGTACATTAGAGGTGTCATCGCACTGACACAATTTCACTTTCTAACGCGTTTGCAATGCTGGGTTCATTATTTGAAACGAGCAAGTTTTCGTTTAAACTGAGCAATTAATTATCGTCGGTTCTTTTGAATTATTGTCTGGATATGTTGAAGTGGGTTAAAACGTTGGAAGTATAACGAGAAATGTTCATTTTTCTTACCTTTATCAGCTTGGAAGTGTCTCCTGTTCTTTTCTTGATATAGAGTCTTACTTATTTGGTTTTAAGGTCATCACAATTTAACTCTTAACACTATTAGGACATTATTATATTTCTATTTCTTTCGTTTACCAATTATTGCGGTTTTCCTCACTGTTTCTTGATGGATGAATCCCGCCATTGTTTCTTGACGTTCTTGTTGTTTTTTTGGTTACTATGGTCCCTTGACCACGAGGGAATAGGAACGAAAACAAATTCGAACCGAATTTCAAGCATTACTATTTACCTGAGTTACTATGATGCAATCGTTGAAATTGTTCATCTTTCCTATCAAGTTAAATCACAATAAAAAAGTTTTTCATGATTAAGTATCACAAAAACAAAGTAAAGTTTTTATATTGGATGAATTTCCAGGTCAAGATGAATTTATTCTAAATAGAAGGGTTGGTTGTACTTTCTTGACTTTTTATTTTTTCTTTCAATTAAGCTACCGATTTCGCCTGTTGACCGGCTTCTTCAGGCTTATGTTGTCATAGGTTTGAGATGAGATACAGAGTCATTACATTTAAAAACTGACACAGGTATAAACATTTTAAAAATATGGACGTGCACAAAAATTTTTCTGTCTTCTATCAGCTTTTATGTTTTTTAAATTTGGGTTGTGAAGCGTTCGTCGTATAATGAGAGGTCTAAAAAGTCAAGAAAGTACAACCAACCCTTTTATTTAGAATAAAAGTTTTTATAATAGCTAAATGACTTGCTTGATTTCCCACGATAGGAAACGTATGGGCAAATCAATTAAAAAACTAAATCAGTATTTTATTTCTTGTATGGTTTACTATGGTGCGCTCTTTGAAATGAAATCTCATTGCACTTACCGATCAACTACTCTTTTAACATTCTTATTGTTTTTTTTTCTTTCCTAGTTTCTCAGGTATATTAGACATTAATGCCAATACAAATTCAATTATCCAATTATTCAATTCTTATTTCTCAACGTTTGGCTATAGGCAGGATCCTAGTTACAACTACAACATACTATTAACTGATTAAGATTTTAGATGAGTACCATCATCATCGTAAGAACTTCTTAAATATATCTTACACCAATCTATGCATATTTAGTTGTCTCAAAAATTCTTTTTTTGGTGTATTAGCATGTTTATAACTAAAGAATAACAAATCAATTAATAAATAATTACAAATAATTCATATAATTAGCATAAACAGAAATGTAAACAATATTAATGACAAACAAAAAATATGAGGAAACCTTTAACAGTTTCATAATAATAAACACTATTTCAGCTCTCTCTTAATAAAGCGATACAAAATTTAAATTTGCTTGAAGTCTGCCTATTATCAAACATGTGATGAACATTATAGTGCTCGACTTATACAGTAGCGGTCGTAAATATGAGAATTACAATTTTGATTCATAATTTAGTAAAACAGCAGCAGTTAATGAAATTTGATAGACTTTTTATGAACTTTATAATGAGTTGCATACGGACGAGCATACTATCATACAAAATAATCATACTTATATGTGGTCAAGAGTAAAAATTAATGAAATGAAGAATTCAAATGAATAACAGCTGAGCATTACGAAACTTCAATAAAATAGTATCGTAAAAAACGAAACAATTAATTTTCCTTGGATTAGTTTTGCGTTTTATCCCTCAGCTTAATCCTCTTGAATACTTGAGCGAATACTTGGATTGGTTACTTCACCTTTATACCACATATTTGTGCACAATGGCTATACCGTATCAATGGCTTTACTAACACTATAGTGCTGTGGATATATCCACATGCTTTCTATAAGACGCCCAAATGTTAAATTCTTTTCATCAACGCAGTAAATATTAAGTTTATGGCATAGTTAATAGTACCAACTTGAACAACTAAAAAGTAATGTTTTGGTCTTTTACAACCTTGCAGCCGGCAGCAATCCGCGGCGAAGCTGTAGCCATCGCCGCAACAGCAAAGAGAAAACCTCGACCACTTCACCCATTACAAGAGAATCTTATATTGTATTCAAGATGTGTATTTGTCTCTTACTCACACTTGTATGGGGAACGAAACTAGTGAAAGTGCTGACTGTGAAAGTTAACTCTCTACCATGGCTGCCCATGATGTTCCAGTCGGCCCCCAGCGTTCGACGCTTGCTGAGATCCACTCGCCGAATCGCGTCCTTCTTTTTCACACAGAAGAACGGCAAGAGAACGCGAGCGCGCGTGCAAGCCCATGCGACAAGACACCCGCGCGCTCTGAAGACGGTGCCGCGGCTCTGAGGCACACGCGAATGATGTGAGACTTTGTCGAGTTCTTTGAGAGTGTTCTTCTTCTCCAGGAAACGGGACCAATGTTAGATGGGCTTCTGGCAGCATGAACAAGCTACATTCCAGCCTCCTCGCCATTGTTATGAGCATCTTCTTGATACAAGCCACTGACCCGCCCTTCGAGACCAGGACCGGCAGCTCGCTGGCCCACTTGGAAGCCAAGAAGATTGGGATCCAGACCTCCACCAACGTCCAGAATGAGTTCGTGAGTAGGCCCAACGAACACTTCACGAGCAGAAATGGTGATTTCCGAGTGAGAAGCGATGAGTTCGGAAGCAGAGACGGGGCCTTCTTGAGTAGCAACCAGTTTAAGAACCAATTTGAGAATCAATTTGGGAATCAATTCGGCAACCAATTTGAGAACCAGTTTGTGAGTAGCGATCAGTTTTTGGGTAGCAACCAATTCGGGAAAAGAGCCTCCTTTGTGAAGGGCGCCCCATTTGTGAAAAGCACCCCCTTTGTGAAAAGAACGCCACTCGTGAAAAGCGCACCATTCGAGAAAAGCGCACTAGTCGTGAAAAGCGCACCAGTCACGAAAAGTACACCAATCGTGAAGAACACACCAGTCGCGGAAGACACACCCGTCGTGAAAGATTCACCATTCGTGCAAAACACTCCATTCGTGAAAGGCTCTCCATTTGTGAAAAGCGCTCCATTTGTGAATAGCGACCCTTCTGTGAGCACCAGTCAGTTTGTAGCTAGTGGGAACCAATTCATCAAGTTTGAAGATGGGAAAAGCCAATCAGAGGGAGGAAAGGACCCATTAGATGTAGGAAAATCACCACTAAATGTAGGAGAACCTCTATTAAATGTAGGAAAACCGCAGTTGGACGGGGAAAATAACAAAGGAAATTCTGTTAATGCACAAAACGATAACTTTACTAATCAAAGTTCTTTAAAAGAAAAAACCGATCAATTCCAAGGAAACGATCAATTCCAAGGAAACGAACAATTTAGAGAGAACGAGAAATTTGAAGGAAATGATGGATTTGAAGGAAATGATCGATTTGAAAGAAATGATCGATTTGAAGGAGACGGTCGATTCGAAGGAGAAGATCAATTCGAAGGAGAAGATCAATTCGAAGTAAAATATCAATTGGAAGGAAACGATCAATTTGAAGCAAAAAATAAACTTGAAAAGAAAATAAACCAGCTAGAGAAAAGAAACGACCCATTCCGGTTTCATAATACCCCAAAAGTAGTGCATCCAGAGTTCAGAGGGGTACATTCCGATGAAAACGTGCATTATGGTGGTAAAGCGAGGGAAGAGCTGATAAAGGCTATACAAAGCAACACGGAAGGCCTGCGCCTGCTGCAGGATTACATAAACAAGATAAACAGCGAGACGGAGCGCAAGAAGTTGCAATTGACTGAGTCAACGGAATATGGCATCATCAACAAATTTCTTCAGCGAAAGGGGAAAACCGAGTACGAAAGACTCCTGGAGAAGGATTTTATTCGGCCTCTGTTGAAGTTGTACGAAACAAGCGGAATTTCGCCGAATTTAACCGCTTTCACTGGGCCGCCCAACCAAACTGAAAATTTCCAGAACCACATTCTGGCCCAAATTGTGACGAATCTTCGATTGCCTAATAGTGAAGTAACCAGTTCGCAAGAAGTTGGGGATTATAAAAATGACAAGTTCGAGGCTGTCGCTGCTGTTGATTATCATGATGTGAAAGGTAACGCCAATGCACCCACTGAGGATTATTCAAATGATCTTAATGTCCAGACCAGTTTGCTGGAGGACGTTACGGGTCAGGCGAAGAAGAACTTGAAGATACCGAATGTAAATGAAAGGATTTCCAAGGAGGATCATCTGGAGAACCTGCAGGCTTTAACGAAGGATGAGTTAGATTTGCTTCTGCAGGATCCTCGCCAGGGAGAAGCTTCTACCATTAATCAGCAGGTGGTGAGGAGAGACGATCCTTTCGCTAGTTATAACGACAATGAGCATATAGGAGAGATCCTTCCGCCTAATTACAATAGAGATCAGCATAGGTTTGTCCCATTGAGGCAGGACTATTTTAGATCTCAGAATAGGAGGCGCATCCAGAATTTCAGAAAATCTTACGATTACGAGCAGGACTTCAGGCCTTCGCCATCATATCCAATTCAAGAAGAATTAGATCCTAGATTGAGGTACCGATTCAGGCCGGATTTTGAAGCATCGGCTCCTTCTTCAGAAGGATACGATCCTTCAAGTGTATACCCAGCCCCTGAAGAGGATCTTCGTGGAAACAATCCTCGTGGAAATGATCCTCGTGGAAACGATCCTCGTGGAAATGATCCTCGAAATAACGATCCTAGAGCTACATATGTGCGAGCTACGCGTTTCCCAGTTCCTCCAAATGAAGACTTCAGATTACCTCGTCGTCAAAGAGGGTACAGAGACTTGTTCGAAGGGCGTAACCCTTATTTTGAGAGTGGTCCCACTCAGGGGCCTAGTGCACAGTGGCAAGCAGCTTCATGGAACGGGAGACGACCTAGAGTGATTTTTCCTTCGGATTTAGTGGCTTTTCGCGAACCCAACCAAGAGGAACCAGACTTTCTAGCTGGTGACCAAGCATTGCAGGATTTGCAACAATTGGACACGCGGGACAGAGGTATGTCTCCTTGTTTACGTACTACAGTACTGTTGAACAATTATCATGATTTTGATTATTTTTACAATTATTTCATTTAGTAGCATTGTAGTTGTAGTTTTTAACTAAATTATATGTAATAATATTATGTTTTATGTCACATTATTTACTAGCATTTAATTGTTTTGTTTAGTTTCTCTTTGGCCTTTTATTTCTGTTATTAGTTATGTTGGTGGTCTCCTATATAATAAGTTAGTTAGTGCTACATATCTAGATATTAAACACTAATCAATCACTTTTGTATGCAGTAGATTTGCTTTTTTAAATTAATTTTTCTTTAACCAACAATTGCACGTAATACGAAAAAATCCTTTGTACTACAGGATGATTGTTATTACAAAATATAACATCAAGAAGAATATTGTCAAAATCAGGAAAAATTAACGCGCAATTGCTTTAAGAATCACTTCAGGAATCACTCTTTGTGCGTCCCGATAATGCGAAAATCCGTGTGAACATTGAAAACAAACGTTTTGCTGTTAAAACATCAATGTTACCTGCGTTATCTAAGATCCCATCGGGAGATAAGCAAAACAAAACGTGGCTATAAACGGCAAAACGCGACAATCATCTGTTTTGGACCTTCATAACGTAATAATATTCTCTTTACAATCTTAGAAACATAGATAACGATCCGAGCGCCATTAATTTTATTTATTTATCCCCGCATGTATCTATATGGCAATAATTTACACGATAACGAGCCATGCTGTGTATTCTACCATTCATTTATGTTGTTTAGCCATACCGACTAAACCCCATAAACGCTCGATTTAATTTAATTCGACTCATATTAATTCAGCTTAATTTAATTCAACTAAACAATTTTTACTAAATCTAATTTAAACGAATTCAATTTAAGAAATTGCAACAATCCGTGTATGTACCAGTAGGCGTAGCTTTTCGGTATTTGATCAGCGGCGGCCGCGCCGGACTCTCACTTTCTATCTTCACATGCCTGAACACGGAGTTTCGAATTGGTCGATCTTCGTTTCACGTATTTTCACTTTATGTAATGTTTATTGAAAAACTCGCGTCGCGGTGCTTTCCCCGGGAATCCCACTTACTCAACACGAAAACTAACATCGTTAAAACCATAACAGCACCAGAAACAAAACAGTCATTTTTTTGGAATTTTTGCGCATGTAAACAGTACGAGTGCAAAATTATACGCTAACAAAACGAAAGCAAAACAAATACGAAAACAAAATGAAAACAAAACGAAAACAAAACGAAAACAAAACGAAAACCAAACGAAAACAACACGAAAACAAAACCAAAAACAAATCGAAAGCATAAAGAAAACAAAACGAAAGCAAAACGAAAACAAAACGAAAGCAAAACAAAAACTAAAACAAAGCGAAATCAAAACGAAAATTAAACGAAAACAAAACGAAAGTACAACGAAAACAAAAAGAAAGTAAAACGCAAACAAAACGAAAGCAAAGGGAAAACGAGAAGGAAATATAAACGAAAATGAAACGAAAAGGTAACAAAAACGTAACAAAAACGTAACGAAAACGTAACAAAAACGTAACGAAACCGTAACGAAAACGTAACAAAAACGTATCGAAACCGTAACGAAACCGTAACAAAAACGTACCGTAAACGTAACAAGAACGAAACCAAGTGAAAATAAAACAAACAAACTACAAACTTAACAGAAATAAGGGCCAATTTGAAAACTTAAAGACTTGACCACTAACAACGTTTCGTGATGATCTGTGACCTCCATCAGGCTCTGGCAGCGGGGAAGATTACTGTGCCGCCGACTCGACCTGCGAGTTCTTCTTGACTTGCTGGCTCGGCGGGGGACTCCTCGAGGGTCCCTGCGACGGGATCCTGAGGGGCTGCTGCCAGAGGGCCTCCACTAAGTCGACCAGTCAAGGCCAGAGCCAGGCCGTAGGTACCTTAGAGGCGCCCCCAGAGACAGGGAAGGCCCAAGCTGGCCTCCTAGACCAAGACACGTCCCGTAAGTCCCTTTTCCAACTCCTTCTGGTGCCGGTACTTGGCTCTTGGCCTTGGCTGACTCTCAAGGGTTAAGGTTTCTAAAATCGACTTCTTGGAACTCTCACACGATCTACCATTGCCTCACAATAACCGCCACAATTTCCTTCTTACTTCACCAAATTTGCATGACTTTGCTCATTAGTAACCTGTCAATATCGTTGGAGCTAAATGCGTCCAGTGAAAGTAAACCTAAGACCATTTCTGTACTAAGACTTATTATTACAGAAGCGAGAGATCATTCTCTCGCCTTAACCCTGAACGTAACTTTCGCTTGATTTTTTAATACCTAACGATTCCTAATAATAACCATGCACATTTTTCATTTCTTTTATTAATAAAGTACCACCTAAAACGACTTGAAATGAACTTTCGTTTTTGCCATCGTAATTAATCGCAAACCACAAACCTAGAAATCGGAGATTCAATCTCAAATACTCTTATGCCTGCGTTAACGCACATACCACATTATTATACTTTTGTATTACTTATACTTTTGTATTAAATACTTATACTTTTACCTATGTGCTATTACATTCTTACATTAGCGAGTAACCAAACATGAACACGTCGCTAATAACTGTAATTATGATAACGCAATTAGTACGAGCACCTGAATAAATGAGTTCGCAAGTCCGAGACTACCTCAAGGTCGTCAGCACTGATTAAGACGGACAATTAATTCTGAAGATAACTCGATGAAAGTGACGCCTAAACACGCTAAATTATGTGCTACATAACGTTATGCACATATTTAAGAGGTAAAATGCTAATACGAGCATGCTTGCTGCTTTCCTTCAGCGGAGGCTCTTCTGAAAAATCGTTAATTTTTTATGGCCCGGGCTTAATAACGTCTTTATCGCCGCCGTTATGATCTCTGTAAAAATGCACATTGTATATTATGCTAATGAGAGCCCAAACTCGGGAAACAAACGAAAGCGAAATTAACTGCCTCTTCTTTTGTTCTCGCCGCAGGTTGCGGGATCTCTACTAGGCAGCAAGCGCAGCGGAGGATCGTAGGAGGCGACGAAGCAGGATTCGGATCCTTCCCTTGGCAGGCTTACATAAGGATTGGCTCTTCTAGGTAATAATAATTATTATTATTATTAATAACTACTATTCATTATTTATTAAATCTTCTTTCCATCCAGTGCTTAGTGCAATGTTGGTTAATAATATCAAGTATGTATAACAACACACAGGAAATTAAATGTAAATATTTGCCCATATCGCATCGTTTATCTTTTATAAATAAAATATAAGTGGAACAATTCCTCCAGTACGGAATTTCCTAGGTAGATAAAGAATTAATGAGTGCACTACTGATGCATTTGGAGCGTGTTTGGAGACCTTATCGAAAGGTAATCTTGCAGAATGCGTAACAGTAATGATCGTCATGTAATAGCAATAAGAAATATAATATTTTACTAGGCCGGACGTTGAGAATGATAGCAAAATAATGAATTCTGATTACTTTTATCTTTTAGATCGTTTCGTAACACATTTTAGCTAGGTATCTATATTTTATGTAATACATTTTGTTTGTACAGAACAAAATGTTACCAAGAATCATAAAAAATTAAATTATTTATTATCTAATATATAAAATCCGTATTCTGTCTGTCTGTGGATCGGGGGATCTGTGGATCGGTGGATCTGTGGAACTGTGAAATTGTCTGACCGTCCATAACGAAAACTACACTGATAAATGAATAAATTGATTGATCAAATATCAGTTTGTTTCCAATTCGTATATACAAGACAAATAATGAATTGCATAGACATATAATAATGTAAGGTATCCTATCTTATTTAATGGTGAAGCGCTTAAAGCACATTCGCAACTTTAAACGATAAAAAAATGTTTCAACAACTAATAGTTTGTGATGTCCAGCGATCATTTTTCTCAGTGTAGCGAAAAAATTACCCAAAATGCAGCTGCTCC
>JAWQRP010002158.1:0-16407 GCA_033557875.1 Quadriops clusia | reverse complement strand
AGGCTTTCACTGCCAGCAGACTCAGGACCCTGGGATCGACAAAGGTCGAACCAGAGGTGATCAAGAAAGCGCACTACAAGCAGCTCCTGGACTTTGTCAAAGACACAGAACTGCTGTAGAGTGGGATTAGGAGGACACAAAGGACCAATAGGTCGAAGTGCAGGAGCCAGTCAGGAACCACCTCAACAAATATAATAATAATAATAAACTCTGAGAAAATCTAGTGATACGGAATTCCGTATTATTTATATCTGCTTTCTTTTCTTTTTATTGTTTTTTTTGCATGTGGGTTAGCTAGCTTAATATTAAGCTAGCAGCAACATTGTTTTCTTGGAAACGGCACGAGATACAAAATTATCCTTGGTGGTACAAATTAGTACAAATTTATTTATTTATTTATTTCTGCTTTTATTTTCTTTTTATTGTTTTTTTTGCGTGTGGTTTTGCTAGCTTAATATTAAGCTAACAGTAAAATTGATTTCTTTGAAACGGCACAAGGTACAAAATTATCTTTTGTGGTATAAATTACTACAAAATAAGTACTAAATACTCTCATATGTCCCGTTTGATTCTGCTCATTTGCTCCTGCTAGCTTAAGAGAGGTTCGTGTTTGAATTGTCCTACAGAGGGTCTGGCCCGTTGCGTGACGGGTATCTTGTCTTCTGCCTTTTTGGACATTAACTACCTTCTACTGAATCAAGGGTTCATTTAATGTTGTCGATAGAATTCATGATTTCCAGTTTCCTCCGAGATAGTTTCCTTAGAAGTTCAGTTTCTTTTTACAAATATCTCTATCGACTTTGTGTTACTGATTTTTTTTACTCAGAATTGTGAGGTTTTGGTTTGGAAGAAGTGCAGACCTCTGGCACTCCAATGGGTAGAGTCTATAACTCGGTCGTGGCTGAGTTTGTGATGGCATACGTTATCATGATATGTTTTCCTGAGTTGCCTTTCGATTTCCCCTTCATCTATCAGTACGTTAATGGTGTGATCTGTGGCATTCCCGCACAGGTAGTGGAGACGCTCGTGAGGACTTCAATGGTTTCAACGAGCACCTGAGATTCATGGTTGAGTTGAAGTGGTCAGAGATACAATATACAGGATGATCTTTTTTCAAGTTGCCAGTGGGTAGAGTCTTAATCTCACGGCCATCAACGCGATTGGCACGTACTAGAAGGCGGGTGATTGCATTGGCGAGCCTGAGAAGTCTGTCTCCACCCTCTGGCAACTTGAAAAAAGATCATCCTGTATTATAGTATTAGGAAAATGCCGGGCTTGACTTCTAAATTGATTCGTTTGTTTCACGACCATGATATAAAAATTGCTACTAATAACAAGAAAGAAATAGGCCAGTACTTTACCAACTTAAAGGACCCAGCTGCTGCTCTACAAAGGAGCTGTGTTGTTTAAAAAAAATGGATGTTCGGTGGGTAAGGAAGTGTACGAGGGGCAGTCCAGACAGGGGTTGGTGGCTAAAATCAGGCAGCATATGGGGGACATCGTCCATAAACCTCTTGACACTACCCTTTGCCAACATGCTAATGATGTGCCATATGGGCCACCAGGTTTACTTTATGTATCACAGGAAGGATATGGATCTTCTTTCAATTGTGCCCTGACGGAGTCGGTGGGTCTTTTCTCTGGCGCTTCTTGTTTTCCTTGTGTTTCTTCTTCTCTCGTTTCTTTCTCGCTCTGGATTTTGTGTGTGGCTCCCTTTGCCCTTTGGGGTTTTTATTGTTTCTTTCGAGATGCCTCGCCTGCCTCGATTTGTATGTGACTGTTGACTCGTTGGTACTAATGTAAGGTTGGTTTTCGCCTTTCGTTTCATTTTATAGAAAATATTTGCCAGTTTACATTTAGTTTTGTTACTTATATGCGCTTCAAATGTTACAAACTGAGGATGCTTCAATATCAATCGATAGTCTTCCTTTTCGAAATAAATGCTAACTAGAAACATCAGCACCTAGTTTCCCCACTTACTGACTGCTCACCTGCCCTTATCTCTACTGTTTTTAACTTTCTTGGTGCTCGTGACGTCCAAAAAAGGAAAACTTTAATTTCTAAGTTCAACTAAAATACGTGTAATAATGATTAAGAATCTGTACATTGTGCAATAATATTTCATTGAGCGGTTCTTTCGTTCTGCAATTAACAGTAATTTAATTAAAACCCCTTCTTGTGACAATTTACGAGTGACACTTTTAGTTTCGTTAGCGTAAATAATCAAATCGTAATACCTTCTATTATTAATTTCGAACTCTGATTTAGATTTCGTACTCAGAGACAATAGTCTGGGAAAAAATGGATAAAACTTACCATACTTTTTGGGAATCAAAAGCATTCTATGCCTTTCAGAACTTTGTCGTAACATGTTCAATGATTATAAGATATTGGCAAAAGCTATGCAGCAACATTTACATCTTTATTATAATGGATTTAATATAATTCAGTGTAAGTTCACATACATCGGTGTATAGGTATCTGGAAGTACCGACTTATTTGTTTTCCATCTGTGTCACGTCCAATGGTTTGTGAGATTTCAGATCCGATCGATCAAGTGATTGTATATGTTAATATATTGAAATATTTTAAGCTTTCAAAAATGCAATGTGAGATCTTCGATCATTTTTCTCAGCGTAGGTTTCAATGGATAAAATAAATTCAAAGAAGTAAAAGTAAACTTACGTTAAGTCCCGTATATTGCAGTGTGGTTTTTACTTGTCGGTTGCCGAGTCCCTTCGCCGAGATTCGTCACGAACCCCCTTTTCTGGACAAAATTCAATTAGGGTGAATATAATAAAAGAGCAAAGTAAATACGCCGCACATTTATGGCTATCGATCCATTTTCCACTTCTACTTTTCGAGTGTATAGACTATAGACGTCGTTATGGGTTCGAATTACCTTTACAGCCATAACCCCAGAAGTTATTACAGTCATTACTCAAATTATAGCATCCTAGACGGCGCACAGATCTATTTTCGATTGAATTCATTATTGCGCTATAAAATCATTATGAAAAAGGAAATCGTTATAAAAAATAACATTAAAAAATAAATAAAAAATAACATCATTATAAAAAATAAAATCATAAAGATATACTAACTGTTCCCTTGAGGACATATTGATTTGCGGCAATAGTATACCATCAAATTGTCACGCAGTGCTCCGTTTCTAATTCAAAAAAGTTAAAAACCCATCACGTACTTCTAGTAAATTCTATAGAAACTATATAAAATGATAAAGAACCATTTATGGTAAATTTTTATGCGGTGTGTTTCACCTAAAGTGAACCTCTGAAATTGTGGCGTTATTAACATCGATGTAAATATTGTTCCAAAATATTGACGCATGCGCACACAGTGATTATTTAAAAAAAACGGTTTTTTTTTATAACTATAACTCCTTTATTTAATAAGTTAAAAAAATTATTTTTTTGGATCTATTCAGTTCATGAAATATTACAAAATTTTCCAATAACTTTTTTTTCTATGACGTACAGTTTTTGCGCAAGCGCACATCATATTTGAAAAACACCATTACCATTGGGTTTTTTAAGGAACTTTGGTTTCCCTGAGTTTTCCGCGTACAACGATACCCATATTGTGATGAAAAATCTTAATTAAGTCACTAATTTATGCACTTAATTGAATTCAATGCCAAAGTTTGTCTGGTCGACTGTACGTGGCTCTGTATGTACCTGATAGCAGCAGAGGCGCTTAAACTCGTTCTATTAAGCATTTCACGGTCCATTATAAGGGTTTTAGTAATTTATGACCTATTCAGTGTTTGAAACAAAGATGTCTGTCGAGCCACTGTGTGCGCTTGCGTCAATATTTTGAAACAATATTTACATCGATGTACGCAGAATGAGCAGCGGAAAAAGGATATTAAAAAAAGTTTATCATGATTATGTTTTTTATAGTTTGATGTGCGCATGCGCGAAAAGTAGGACAGTTAGACAAAAATTTTATTTAAGTTTTTGCAGCCCTCTATGCGTAGAGTAAATCCTTAAATTTTGGAAACTGTATCTTTGTTCATAACGCCACAATTTCAGTGGTTCCCTTGAGGTAAAACACTCTATATATGAGTTAACGATGGCGATAGTCTAAGAATTATTGCGGAAAGGAGTGCAGTGGACACGACAAGAGTATTGACGGATCCAGCCGGAGTGTCCTCATATCCGACGGAGACATCCATTTATTTATAGTGTTTCTTAGGGCATAAAAATCTGTTTGATTTTCAATGCGCCTTGGAAATTCAATGAGTAAGAGCTCCGTCCGAACGAATGTATTAAATTGAATACAAAATTTAGGTATTGTGCTACCACTGCACCCAACCCTCACATACATACTGAGCACACACTTGAGAGTTTAAAATGAAGAAAAACGTATGTGGGGGTGGGTATTCCTGACACCTTGTCCATTCATCTTGATCTTTCATATGCCGTAAACTTAGAGCATGGAATAAGTAGTTTTCCCTTTGGCCGCGCGCACTTAATGCCATTTCACACTTCGCGGTTTTCTCCTAAGCGGCACCATATAGGCAGCCGTTTAATTAAAATGTATTGGAAAAATCTAACGTCTAACTGGGCTTAAAATACGTCTTAAGGTGCGAGTACACTTAGTTGAGTCGAAACGCAGAGAATTTCTGGTGATCATGTAAATAAATAGAAGGTTGATTATCGGTGCAATTCGACAAACTCTGTACTTCTCAACAACCTATGGTTTACTTGCGTATACAAACCAAGAATTCTCTGCGCTTTGATTCCACAAAATGGACTCGTACCTTTAGCCTTCACACGTTAGTTCTTAGCGAAAAATGTAACGTATACATGAGCGAAAACTCTTACTTTAAACAAAGTAGCTATTTGTGAGCCCAGACAGAAAAATAAAGAATTTTATGAAGAGTGTGATATGCGAGGCCCGGGAGCAAGCACTATCTACTGAGGTTCACGTAAATTTTTATGAACCCGGTAAAAACCGCTACTTTCGATAGCAAATGGTTTCTAAACCATTTTGCCACGATAACTTTCGCTTCTCGCTCATGAAAATAATCCAAATTTTTATTTCACGAAAATAATTATTAATGATGCATAATACATTTTATAGAGCACCAGAGGCTACCATAAAATTACAAAAAAAAACTCATCTTCGTCGAAAACATCACTAATTGTTCGTAAAGTATTCCAGAAACCGTAATCTAATGCGTGCAAGAAAATGAGCACAAAAAACTTTTCAAAACACTTAACTTTGAAATTTTCTCCGAGGAAACTTTTCGCTTGATGCAGTCTTTAATATTTATGTTTATTATTTACCGAGTAGCATTGAGTTGCTTACTCACCAAATCGGGGATTCTAGAACGCTAGGGCAGTTAGAGGAGAGAAGAACGACAGCGCCACGAGCAATAGATCTCCAGAAATTGAAGATGTCAGCGGAATAACGGCCTCCATTCCGCGAACTCTCTGTTCCTCTGACGACAGTTTCGAAATAAAAATGTTAACTTCCCTCGGACACGTAATAACACGTTCTGGAACTACAAATTCATTCCATTTTCTTCTTGAGTGTATAGTACACGTCGCCATTTCGTTCGGTATTATGATAATAGAATCTCTGAGATTATCGTTACTTTCCTTAAGAGTCCCCGGATGAAAGGAGGAGGGATCCGCCTTTTTCTTCCTGTTTTACTAGGGAGAACTTAGATATTTTTCTAAACAAGAAGAGGTTAAGAGGCAGAGAGAGAAAAAAGGAAAGAAATTAAAATTTTTGAACGTAAGGCCCGCTGTACACGTACGTACATATGTCTTCGGTAAATGGAAACGCACCCTTGCCTCTATCTACCCTCTGCCCCGAGTTGGATCAGCGAAGTAGACTCAACAGCGCCCTCTTCCTCGTCCTTTGTGGCAAAGGGAAAGTCCGGAGGAAAACTCGAAAGTAAGGGGTCGCTTCCCCTAGCTAACAATGTCACATTAATCGAAACAAAGTAATATCGATGGCCCTGCGAACACTCAACAGAATGGGGGAGCAGATCTTGGCCTCGGCGCTGCAGCGCCGCGACGCCGCGCCGCACCGCCACGATCATCCCGGGCCGGTGGTACGTACCTTTAGGAAACTACATAACTAGTTAAATGGACTAGGAGCATTGTTTATCGAGCGTTGGGGGCTTTTTTTATTAAACCACCCCTGCCCCTTGCGACACCACCGTCGCACAGAGGGGTGTTTAAATCAAGAGGAAAAAGTAGAGTGGACATTACATGAAAATCACACGGCCGTATGCTCGTAACTTTGATGATATATAATTGAAACGTAAAGAGGGGGCGCTTCACTGTTCGTTTTATATTTTGTCTCTCTTCTGTAAAATCATAAACTGTTTGGGTTTAGGATACTTTCGGATGTTTTCTTTATCGAGTGAAGAGGTGTACGTACAGTCAAACCGGAATTAAAATATACGGAATACCGCAACCAGACAATAACATGGCTATGTCTATTAGATCTACTTTGCCTCTGGTTGGCTATTCCCCAGAGGTGCATATTATAAAGTTTGTGTGACTGTACATAATCGTTGCAATTTCAGTGAATAATACATCTAATTAGAAACACCGCCGTCCCGATACACACCCAATATACATCCAACTTGAAATTCAATTACAACGTGAAATTTATCTCTTTAAGTAAAACTTTATTGCCGTCGTTCTTTTTGATCATATTCCGGAACTAATTAGATATTACCTTTGCAAAAATTGAAATTTATATCTCTAACTAAACAGTCAGCGCTGCAGTGGCGGGCGGCAGCGAAAATATTTACTTTCTTTATTAAATGTTTGTTGTTGAAATGAAATAAACTTGAACTCCGATAACTTCATTCCTCCTCCGCCGTGATTTAATGAAGCGTTATAAAATCTAGACGCTCTAACTCTAGACAAACAGACGAAAATAAATAATAATATCGCTGGAACGGTAATTCTAATTGTAAATACTCGAATCAAACTTATATTGTGCGCGCTCCTTTCCTTTTTTCCCTTCCCCTATTCTGCTTTTTGTGCCCCATGTTAATAACATTGTAAATGGTAGCCATTCTTTCGGACGAAGAATAGAGGAGCAGTGTATTCAAACAGGGCCACAAAAAGCACTGATTAAAGTAATAATAGATGTATTAAATATCTTTTCAACTGTCACTGCTAAACAAAACACACGATTAATCGTTAGGTTTCTTTCGAGCATACCAGCTATTCTTACGCAGCCTAAAAGATCAAAATTAAACGACATTGATTTAAAAAAACTACATTTGGCTAATAATAATATTCATTTAAGTGCATTGTGTACTTATTATGATATATTATCGTTATTTTACATATTATATTGTATACTCATTCAAATGTATGATAATTGGATTGCTTAATAGAAAACCTTCGAAAATTTTCTTTTCAGTATTGACTTAGTAGTATTTGTATTCTTACAGCGCAATTATTATTAATTATTTCAATTAAAAAGGACGTTTAATGACACGTAATTTACTTTCGAATAGCACTCAGCTGAGTAACCTTTGTATTCCGAGAAGAAAATATTTTTATCGTCGAACAATAAACAATCCTGTTCCGTTACAATAATGAGGAGATCATACAAGGACAAGAGCCGCATACCATTGTGCATTTCAAATACAACCTATCGCAAAAACAGGACTATAATACTTATCGATCGTCTTTTGTGTGCGCCCAGAAATATCCGATTCAATTAAAACTTCCCCTGAGCGATCTATTACCGTCATTCTTTTAGTTTTTACTAGTACGAACACGCTTGGGTTATATTTTCCCATCGCTTCTACATAACCCACTTACGATAAATATAGAAGCAAATACATCTGTACTTCAAGCGGCGCAACTGAATCTTAAAAGAGTCATCACGCTTATTTTTAGTGGGTGTGTCATCAGGATACACAGAATGCTCATTGTTGAAATGGGGTATTCTACGAGGCCAGAATGTAGTGATATTAAGACTTATATCTTTCTTGAGAGCCAAAACCAAATTTGGCAAAATAATTTATGACTTTATTTGTGAACAATCCAGGAAAAGAGAATCTAAACCAAGGGACGTCACACGAATTGTATGAACATAGCAGATAGTATGAATGTAGTAAAGAAACAGAAGCGCTCACTTTACACTACTTCGGAAGAAGACCGGACTGTCACTCATGTTTTAATTATTTAACCTTAAAATATCCCCACATTGTATTCACTGGTTTAGCAAGTTGTTAGGAGATTGTAAAGAAAGCAATTTTCAACGACGTTTTAACGCATACGTGTGTTTATAATTTCTTCACGCGAACACGTGACATGTACAAGCACTTCTACCGGCATGCGCATGCCAATTTATGCAAATTAATGTTCCCGTTTGAACCCTACAATTTGGTTTGCGCAAACTGTATTCATACGCACAACCTGTTATGCGCATTCCTTTTTGCGCAAATGGGATGAACGTCTAAACGGCTCTTGACACAGTCTAAGTGACGTCATAAGTCTTGCACCCTTTTCCTATCAGTCGCTTTTAATAATTTAGTTTTCATGTTTGCAACTATCCCTTTATTTTAATACCATTTTCTTAGTTGAACCTCCTATTTTTACGTGATATATGCCGTAGATAACCT
Source organism: Quadriops clusia (assembly GCA_033557875.1). Taxonomy (NCBI): domain Eukaryota; kingdom Metazoa; phylum Arthropoda; class Insecta; order Coleoptera; family Hydrophilidae; genus Quadriops; species Quadriops clusia. Next base: position 7,769 of record JAWQRP010002158.1, on the reverse strand, counting down.
TTTAAACTTCTTAGTTTGCTTGTTTTGTGTTAACAAAAATCTGCATTGAAAATTCTTTAATTTGTAAATTACCTCAATTCTAAATTACCCCATTCCTAAATTACCCCATTTCTATAATACCCCATTCCTTAATTACCCCATCTCTAAATTACCCTATCTCTAAATTACCCCATCTCTAAATTACCCCATCTCTAAATTACCCCATTTCTAAATTACCCCATTTCTAATTTACCAAATTTCTAATTTACCAAATTTCTAAATTTCACCATTTGTCTTATATTTTCTTTTGTAATTTGCGCCTCTTGAAAATTTTTCACTTTGCTTGTTTGGTTATCGGGCACTTTTAGCGGCGGAACAGCTCTTTTCCTGTCAATAACGTTATTACGTGTTTGTAGAAGTGTTTCGAAAGTAATTTCCCATTTTTAATTGGCCTAATGCTCCCGAGACCGTGGAGAGTAATAAACACAAAAAGTGTTTTAATGGTAAACGAATTCCGACTTCCAATAGCGATACAGTTTATTTTTTACAAGGGGGTCTCCGGCTCGTTAAACTCGAAACGCGCGCAAAGGGAAAGTAAATCGCCGAAAATACTTTATATTAAAAGCAAAAAAGTAATTTGTGCGCAATATTTTTCATTAAGAGAGGCCGCTTGCGAAATTAGTCTCAAGTTTACTCAGACATTAATCTGCGATACATAAATTGGAATTTTCCTCGTGAAAGTGCGAAAAATTGGGGCTTAAGGGGCACGCTCCTTATTAATTGGGGCCTCACCTACACTGCTCTTAATTCGTGCACCTGCCGAGGATTTTCATTTGCCAAATATTGTACCTTACGAAATATTGTACTATACAAAATATTGTACCTTACAAAATATTTTATTGATGCATTTTGTTTTTGTTTCAGGTAAGTCACCTCCGTTATTGCTCAAACCCGATTTGTAAGAATGTGACCTTTTCAATTAGTAAGTACTAACATGCGTGTGCTGCTGTGCTAACGTAAACTCGTTCGAAACAGTGGGTGTCAGAATAAATGTATCCGAATTAGCTCTTTCATCCAAACTGCGTTAGCACCTTAGTGGAGTTGTTCGCTTTTTATCGCGAGCGGATCAAAGGAAATTTTTCGTTCTCTATGCTTGCCAATATTCGGCAAGGTTGCCGCAGACTCTCCTGTTGGGTCAGTTATGCAAATGCGTGTTTACTAACATGCAAATCAATGCTGATATCTATAGGTAAGGTATAAAGCCTACAAAGCGACTTCTCTGTGCGGCTACCCTTAACCCAAAACTGCAGTATACAACTTATAATTGGTCATCTATGATATGGTTGGAGTCTAGTCTAGAAAACTATCTATAAAAATAGTAACCATAGATGGCTAATTTTAAGTTTTAAGATTATTTTTTCAAAGACCCTTTTTCCCAGAGTCTTTTTCCCATAATCCGTTTTTCCTACAATCTTTCATTTTTCCCAGAATCGTTCCATTTTGCGTCGAACTCGGCAACAGTGTCTACTTTTTCCATTTCGCCCCCGCCCATTAAAAATGAGTGGCTGTATTTGCAATTAAAATTTCCGCTAATTGAAAGCTAGATGTCTGCGCGCGCAAAACTATTAATACACGAGAAAGAATCCGAATTAGCGCGTCGTAATTTATGCAAATGCATTCCTGTTCACTAACGCCGGTCACTTATTAATTGGGGACGTTAATTATTTCGTTTTGACAAGGACGTTGGGAATGTTTTGATAAGATCGCATTTTGTGGCCATCCATTCTGCTTTTTTTCTTGTCCGTACAGATTTTTTATTTATAGAAAAGTAGATCCCAGCAGGGTTGATACCAAGAGGATAAGTTAAACCAAGCAGTCCTGCTAAATTCCTTTTTATTTCTACATAAATAAAAAGAAATTTTTATTTCTGCATAAATAAAAAGGACTTTTTATTTCTGCATAAATAAAAAGGACTTTTTATTTCTGCCTAAACAAAAAGGATTTTAGTAGGACTTCTTGATTTGCCACATACATGTGGTGTTTATTTTTGTATCTTATGTCAATTTGCCAACACAGCTTCAAAGATTTCATATTTTATCCTCATAAAAATAGTAAGACAACGAAACGCCTCGACTCTCAGCTTCACTCGGCGTATTAGAAATCGCAAGAACTGCAACACGGAAAGAACAATCCCATTAATCCGAGAACGTCAAAACGAAACCTTGACAAGTAGGAATCGAGATAAGGCTGATGATACAAATTTCCAAACGTTGGGCTTGAAACGAGCACGATCTTTATCTTCTCGCATACCGAAATTGATATTTAGTAACGATCCGCGATCAGCGATCACGAACAATACAGTTACGAAACTAATACTTTTGCCATCAGGTTCATCACAACCGGGCCGGTTATTAAAGCCGATAAGATCGTGCGTTTCGCAATGTTGCCATCTTCAGGAACAACAATTAAGCCACGCTTTCTAGTCAGGCTGAGAACGCACGCCGAATGCAGGCCGGGAACAGAATTCGACTCCGGGCTTAACTCACGGTTTAACTCTCAGTTTTACTACATGTTTAACGCCCGGTTTAACTCCCGGTTTAACTTCGGGTTTAATTCCGAGTTCGACCACGGACGTCGCCGTAGACATTCATCTGAAATCAGATACAGATTGTCTTTTAAAAATTTGATTGGTTCGTTCTCCTCCTTTATACGGTCTTATATCCAATTCCCAAATTTCTTGTAAACCCCCATCTACGAACTAACTAAAATAGTTTCCGGTTTTGCGCATTTGTGATGATACATCCCAATGTTGCACTACTGCTTGTTTCATACACTAGACGTTGATAAAAAGTTAATTAATAAATCGTTAACGTTGCAATAATTATGACTTATACTGGGTGACTTCAAATTAAACGCATAAAATTGAAGGGGCAATCCGTCAAGACATCGGGAATAATAATGTACGAGAATTTTTTTAAATTTCGAACATGTAAAAATTTGCTATGTCTCTCTGTTTGTGAACCTCTGGCATAGTAGCATTTAAATTGTAAACGCAACAAGCATGCTGCGGCTTATTTCGTTATTCGTTGATAATCGTCGGGTCGACTTTCCGATCTAGCATGTTTTATTTACCCCTGAACACAAAACGACTAGGTAAAAAACCCAATGCATTTTACTTTTTTTCCGCCAACTTCATGCGGATTCACATACGCCTAGACGTGATTATTTTTAAAATTACACACTCCATTTTTCCAAAACTTCACACATGAGTCCACAAAATCTCGTCCGTGAAATGCGGTGTTTCTTCCTCACGCTGTAGTAATCATTCATTAAATAGCAAACGTGCCAGATAATCAGCTGATGTTAAGCCTTGCAGTTTTGTAAAATGATAAGGATACAACCCTTCTTCGTTCAATGTTCGCCGAGAGGTAAACTGCGACACTTCGACAATTTATACTAAATATCTCGTACTGACTTGTGGGTTTTGGTGGCACAAATTAATTATTTTCTCTTCGGTTTCTAAAATTCTATCTGTTCTAGGTCGGCCGGCACCCGCGGTAAAATGTAAAAATGTTCTAAAATCACATACATTTATCATTTCAATTTATGCGGTTAATTTGCAGTCACCCAGTATAAAGATCAAATAATGCAGGTTTTTTTATGAATTCATGTACAGTTTTAAATTATTTTCTTACGGACCAAACGAAAACTTACGTAATACTTTAATATTAAAAATATTATAGTAACATTACTTTAATATAAATAATGTTATTTTGATATGAGTAATGTTATTTTAATATTAATAATATTCAAAATGAAATTTAAATGTTTCGTTGGCCATTATATTTTTTCTGGGGACCACAAATATCACTTTTTAACTCGATTCTAGCTACAACCAAAAAGAAAGTACTTTTCTGCTGGAAGACTTCTCCTCAATTTGTTCCAAATTGAATCTCAACCGTATGCAAGAGATAGGTTTATCTTCTGGGGACAAATTGCTGCGTAGGTTATTATAATTTTTTTTATTTCAAAGAAAGATGTTTTCCAGGTCCAGGGTTCAAATTTTGATTTACTCAAAGCTAAAGGGCTCTAGGTTGAGGTTTCTGCGTAAAAGGGAATTGCGAGACTCATCCCACGTAAACGGCATAAAAGAGGAGCAAAGGGAGTGAATAATGTACGAATGAATATATTTTGAAACAGCTTCCGCGGAATGAGAGACGAATCTAAATCGTAGTTTTCCAACCAAGAGCCCGTCCCCCCTGGAGTTAAATGTGAGGAAAATTTATTGGCCAGCAAAACTGCGGCGAGCAGAGTAATTACTCTTTGACGGAAAATTGTCTTTGTTTGATTTTAATCTTAAGATAATTTTGTAGCCTTTTGTATTTGGATTATACATAAATTAGTTTCAAGAACCATAATTTCCGAAAAACTATCAATTCCAGCAAATTTTCAGGAACTGAAATAGAGAACACATCAAATGGATATTAATAATTACCCGAAACGTATAGTTCAACAGATTCCATAAATGGTACTGTAGTAGTGGTAATTCGTCTTCACTCTTCTAATCACTTTGACTGTGAAATACTCGTACAATACAATACAATGTTTAAAAGAAGGTTTCTAAATTTTTTTCCCACATCAAAGTTATGACTTTCCATCCTATGGGATGGACTCAAGTCATCCCTTTGGGTTAAAACTTCTCTCTGTGTAGGTCTTCCCTACTAATCTGCATGAACCTCCCTCTTCTAATTTGTACTATTCTGAATGCGATCATCTGCAAGACACTGATACTAGAAAAACATTTGAAGATACCACAACATTATTCTGCTAGGTCACTGACCATAGAAATATATCTATTGGTACGACCTCTCACTGCAAGGGCCATGACGAAAATAATTTCCAATAGTAGATGGTATTGGCGTATGGTTATTTAAAATAAACGAAATTGTTTCAAATAGGCGAAATTTTACGGAAAGCGACATTTCATAGGGCAACCAAAACATTTATCCGAAAACTGATGCGAAAATAAAGCTAGATATTCAAATAAAATAATATAGACTACTGCAAATTTCAAAAGACACTACAATATGATAATCCGAAATAGGGAAGCAATATAATTCCACCTTACTATTCTATTCATTCCGATATATAAGATAACTCAAGATAAGTCATCCCCTTTTCGTCCTTTCCGAATAACGTGTTTCGCAACAGTACGAGTTCACGCACAGCTACCCCTAGAGGGGCTGGGGGTTGGGATAGAAGGTGTGGGGTTGGGGTAGAAGGTGCAGGATTGGGGTAGATAGTGCGGGGTTGTTGTGCTGCACAGGTGAAACTTAAGGGTGGTCTCGAGGTAAGAACGATAATAGGGTGAGTTCGGACAAGTTTCTCGCGAGGAGGAAGTACGAGGAAGGAGGGTTAACAAGGGGTGTGAGGACACACCGAGTTGGGTGTGGGTTGAAATCGCAACGCGAGCGAGGCTATTAACATCCCCAGTGTCTTACAGATGCACACATATTAATACCAGAGATTCCCTTATCACCCCAGGTATAAGTATTCCGTTATTGATTCCTAATGGGCCGACTTGTAGGTACGATCGCAACCGCAAGCGAGCCGACAGCTTGCACCCCCGTAATTGAAGTCGGAAATTATTGGCGGGACTATTAGCAGTATTTAAATGACTATCCTGTCAAACAATTAAGGCCGGCGAGGTCGCACGACTGGGACGGGATTTGAGGGTGGCCCCACTGACACGGTTCACTAATTTTAGGAAGGCCCAAATTATAATTTACGGATTCATTTAAGCGGGTTTTCGGCGAAACTGTTAACAAAAGCCAATTTAATTTACTAATTGTCCCGAAATCGCATTAAAATTCCGGGGATTAGCAACATTTCTCATACATTTTATGGGACGCGTGACGTATAGGGTGCCGCAAAAGCGACGCTTTGTATGTTATATTCACGGGAACGCTCTCTTGGAGTCGCGCCCCTGTGGCTTCTACGCGATTACGCGCTGGATTCGTATGAACGGTTAATGTCTGTAATCATTGAGTAATTAGTGGCGGAGAGACGAAACAAATTGACTGACATGTCGCAATACAATAATAAAAAAATTAAATTACATTTAGTACATTTTTGGGAACACCAATTTTGGTCATTAGGCGACTGGTTTCACCGATATAATAATTGTTACAGGGCGTACTAAAGAATTATTCGTGCTCTACAGGATAATTTGACCTGTCCAACATACATTTCATCGCAGTCCTAATTATTTATCCGATAGAACTTATATCTCACGTCTTTAAGCTTTGAAACTAAATATCCCCCTGATTGACCCTTTTCCGAACTTATCAACTTAAGTTCCAGAAAGATAATATCTCGATTTAATTCACGCTCCACTGTGAATCGTAATCTCAGATGTAAACGAAAGCATTCAAAACCACGTCATGGCGGTCTCCAGAGACGACGAATTTGGAATCCTCATAAATCCTAAATAAAGGTATTCGAAATTCAACCTTCTCATCCATCTCAGTCACAGTTAGGAACTTCAAAATCTACTTCACAAATATCAATATATACCTAAGTCATCAATGCCGAGATCATCGATCTTGGGAAGTTGTCGGTTATCTTGATATCCTGATTTATTCCATTAACCATAGTTTAAAATTTCATGGTTAGATTTCTACTTATCGCTCTGTACCTAGATTCATCCTGAAGAATGTCCTTCATCTTATGACTATGGAAGTTTGCATAGTACGCACAGAATGCGGTCTGAGTCGTTGCCTCTCATTAGATAACGCAAGGGGTACGTGGCCCTTGCCAACTTTTTGCTTACATATTCTGTATGTGCGTCCCATTTCAAATTCGATTGGAAGCAGACACCCAGGAATCGCACTGGAGCTGCATCCCCGGCGCCCGCCGCACCATAGGTAAGTATTTGCGTTTTTTCCACATTCAGCTGAAGTCCATTAGCGGCAAACCATTTTCCGACTTCCTCCAGTGATGTCTTGGTTTTTTAAGAAGTCTCCATCTCAGTTTGGGCACCATTAAAGAAAGACGCGTCGTCGACATATAAGCATATGTCTTCTGCCGCAGTGTTGTGGATCAAGTCATCTATATTTATGGTGAACAGCAATGGCGCCATGATTGACCCCTGCGGAACTCCCATTGCAATATCCCTCCATTCCGAAGTATTATTGTTTACTTTTACCCATTGTCTTCTGTTGGTTAGGTATGATTGCATTAGTTGATGTGGCAATCCCCTGACACCCAACATTTCCAGCTTTAATAGGAGAATATCGTGCGGCACACTGTCAAAGGCTTTTTTCAGGTCACAGTAGGCAGCTTGCATTGTGTTTTTCTTGTCTAGGGATCCTGGAATTGTGTTGACTGTTTCCAACATTGCTGTAATGGTAGATTATTTTCTTTTGAAATCCATGTTGTTGTTTGCTAATTAACTGCATCCTAGCACAGAACTGTGCAAGCTCCTGTGATAGTAGGGATTCCACTATTTTTGAAAGCGCTGGCAGCATTGCAATCGGTCTATAATTTTCGACTTCTTTTGGGTCTCCTTTTTTATATATGGGGGTGTATCTCCGCATATTTCAAGCAATCCGACAAGACACCAGACTGCAGACATCCATTAATAACATTTGTCAGTGGTGCTACAATGCAGGGAACCAATTGCTTCATCAATCTGACATTCACAAAGTCACAATCAAAACTGGTTTTGCTTTTCAGCGATCTTGCCACCCTAAGGACATCCTCCTCATCAAATGTTCGTAGGTAGAAAG
>JAWQRP010002157.1:0-16410 GCA_033557875.1 Quadriops clusia | reverse complement strand
ATTTACACAAAATTGAACGAGTGTAAAACTGAAACAGAAACCAAATGAACGTCCGTACTTTCGCAATTAAGCGCTCCACAGTACCGTATAGACTATTGGGTATACCGCGCGCTCAAGGTTCCAAACCAGTGGGACCATTTTATTTACTACCCTTATTTTTAGGAATTTCAAAAAAGTTATTTAGATATTTTGTTTGGGAGGTCGAAGTGTATAAGTGGTCTGATTTTTGAAAAGAGGAACAGAATCACCCTGTATAGTTGAAAGCCGCTAACTTCACATATAAGTTTTACATGGTACCTAAGGATATTTTTTCTAAGATGTCAATCCTAGTAAGTAAATTGTTAGTAAATTCCCCAAATATTCGTCCACAACAGTAGGCAATTTCCATAAGCCCTAATTATGAACGTTTGCTTTAATGCAAACGTGTTTGAAAAGTATTTATGCCAATGGTTTTCGTTGACAATCATGTAGTGAACACACTCATTGATTTTTTTGGAAAATGATCTGTAATTCAAAAACGAAAATGAAAGTAAACAAAAAGGAACATACCTTCTAATGAATATACATATCATCACCACTAGGACAAAAGAACCTGCAATCCAAATCCAAATTAAGTATTTCGAAGACAATTGGCAACCATAGGTAAGCATTTCACTCCAGTCGCCCTTGTAGGTCTTGCCATTATATTCATTAACAGCTCTGGTAAATATATACAGTTTGTCAAATTTATCTCCTTGGTCGAAGGTACAGAAATGGTCCAGAGGTATCGTTTCTATAAATCACAATAAAAGTGCTCATTTGATGTAGAATTTCAATTAAAAAAATATGACTATCTTTCTTTTACAAGATTGTTATTAATGAGTTACGACTAGGAAGCAGGAAGAGAAACTGAGAGCAGTCGAAAGAAAGGTACTACAAATGATACCGGGTTCATAGTAATATTAAATATAGAAACAAAGGAAAAAATTATAGAGTGGCACAAGAGGACATAGTGAATAAAAATAAAATGACAAAGGGTGAGATGGAAATACTAATAAATAAAGAAAATGGAAGAAAACAAAGAAAACGTACCATCATTTACAGCAACCTGAAGCGGCAGGGTTGTATTTTGATCACGATGCATCTGTACAATTTGAATCTCGTACTCTTTGAAAGGCCCATTCTGTCGTTCCGGAGGAATCAACTGCAGAACATTCTCTTGTCTCTCATCATCGTACGATATAATTGGTTTCTGCATCTTACCAGGAGCTACAAACAATCACAAAATGAACGATCTTCCAGATAACTAATTTAAAATGTACATATACATACCACCAAGTTTAGTAGTAATGTTTTTTGAAGTTGCATTCGAACACTGAGTGGTGCACGCTTGAATATCTATTTGGTACACTGTGTTTCCAAGTAAATTATTGATTGTGTACTAGAAAGATAGATGAAATGTAAATTTATACTAATCATAATTTCTAATAAAAATGATTTCTAGCAACAATAGCAACAAACAACCACTTACTTCCAATTGCCCATTATTATTGTTTAGAGACTCAATAGAATAACTATTTTGGGAGTTATCAGAGGAAACTGTTAACTCATATTTCTTAATAACTCCATTTGTGATAGTCGGCACTTTCCAAGCAATATGAATTGAATCTACGGTGACATTTTCCAAGCTATCAATCAAGTCAACTTTAGTCGGAGCTGCAAGAAATGATAAAAAATGAATACAGACAGTAAACAAACACAAAAAATGTGAACTTAAAAAATTAATAAATAGTGTTAAAAATGTTTCAGTTTTAATCTAGAGAGTTGATTGTTATATTTCCACACTAATCAAAATCTAGAAATAAATGGGAAACGATTTCTAGAAATTGTTCTATGATACTGTTAAAGTATAAGTATTAATCTAATTTTGTCAAATATTAATCAAAAACTTACCATCCTCGTAAGTAGTATTGTAGAGAGCGAGACTTTGTTCACTGAAAGTCCCCCGTTTGGAAATGACAGCGATGGTTATGCGATAAGTCGTGTAAGGCTGTAAACCTGTTATCCGCGCTCGATTGGTTTTCCCATCTCCCGGGATGATCAGGTTCTGTTCATCACCACTGCAGTCCTTTTTGGTATTGCTGGTGGTGCAGTAATAAATGATATAACCCTTAATGGTCCCAATGCCATCCTTGCAATCGATGTTCCATCGTAGTTCGATGTATCTCGAACCGATTTGATTGACATAAACCGTATTAATTTTGCCATGAGTCTCATTGTGAATGACCGTGCACTGCACCCAAGCCATTCCGCTACTGCCTGTTGGGCTATTAGCAGCAACGGCAAATTGGAAGATTTCGTTCTCCTTGACAGAAACATTATAAGCAGAGCAGTTATGAGGAACAACGGTCCAATTTAACAATCCATTGCATTGATAAGGGCGGTCTTTTTCGTGATTGCACCAGAAAATGGTATAGTTGTCGATGGACGTGTCCTCGACTAGTTTCCAAGACAATTCGTAGACCCCATTTCCGTAGGCTATTTTGGGATCGACCCTGGGTTCTTTCGGACGCAGCACATCCTCAGTAATGTCCAAGTAAGACGTGTCCGGTGAAGTTCCGTTCACATTTTCCGACCAAACAGCAAAACGGTAAGGTTTGGTCTTGATCAAATTGGAGAACTTCGCGTACGCATCAAATACTTCAATTCTCAATTTGTCGTGCTCATTTTCCCCGCCGCTGATGATCTTAGCATTGTACCTGAAATTTTTGCCATTTTTGAATTTATTTGGAATTTTTTGCCAGTAAATTAAGGCGTCTCTGGTCGCCATTCCGGGTCCCACGTCAATGAGTTGAAAGCTGCCCAGGGTAGTTTTAGGAGCCATTTCCGGGATCTTTCCTAAAGTTTTGATGATAAGTGAGGCATTAGTCGACCACAGCAGGGAGTTGTTCACTCGTGTGCTGATTCGGATGTCGCAATTGTCATACGCGTTCTCCAGGTGAAGGGTGTACTTGACAGTTTTGCTGCCCGATTTAGAACTAGTAAAGTTTGTCTTCCAGTCTTCTTTCTTGTCATCTAGAACACACACGTGCATCACTTTGTGTTCCAATGGTATAGGAAAGGTGACCATGGCCTGGGGAATTTCCCAGAGGAGGTCCACATGGTATGTGCCTATTGACGTGAAGTTCAAATGAGGAGATTTGTTTGGCTGGATGTTTAAGAAGTGATTGAATGTTCGATTGGTTACCGTGTAACCAAAAACGTTGGTAGCGTTAATCGTGAAATAATAAGTTTCCTGGGCCGGTCTGTAGATGGGATTAGTCGAAGGCGTCCACATGCACTGGACCTTATTCTCGATGTCATGCTTAACCTCCGGACAGGGGAACATCATCGATCTCCTGTTCGTGCTAAACTTCGTGTCCAAGTAATAATTCACTTGCGCAAAATTCTCCTCCTGATCCCAAATACAGGTCAGGTTCTCCCAATTCTGCGACCGGCACTCAAAGCGCTGCACTGGTGACGGTTTCTCTCCCACTATGACTTTGTTGAAACAAACCGAAAACCCATTTTCTGGAGAAGGCTTATCTAACTTGCACTGGAACATGCTCGATTGTTTCTCCGGCTTTGGATCAACCAACATTATGCTGGATTCATTAAGTTTTCTGATTAAGTGCTTCGGCACCCTCTTGTTGCCTACTTCAAAGTATAAATAGTCGCTCGGCGTGTAGTTGTACTTGTTCCAGAAATTTACAGAGCATGTTATATTCAAGGGATCTCCATATTGTATGTATATGTCTCCTTTTGGCCTAGTGTCTGTGAAATAATTCCTTTTGTTAACCACTTAACATTCAAATCCATTTACAGTAGCGACGCATTAATCCGTACTCCGATAATCCGAATTACGGGATAATACGAACAGGGTCAAATTATTATTTTGCATATTTTAATTCGGGGACATGCATGTTGTAAGACAATGGAAAAATCGCAAAATAAAGTAATGGAAAAAGGATTATATTCATAGTTTATATAAGACAAAAGCTCATGTTTGTAACCTGCAGTTACAGATGCTATTTTCGAAAAGACCACATTTGGTTGTTTCGCTTATACAGTTGTACCTCAGTATCTGCTACGTCCAATTCGGAATAGATCCTATTTAGACAAAACAAATTTTGCTTGATATACGACTTCTGTTCAGTATATGACTTAATTCAATTATATGCGCCATCTATGAACAAGCATTACTATGATATATCTACACTATTCCTGAATTAATATATTGACTTCATTTGATTTGAATGTATGTAATTTCTGGTGAGAAAAATCGTTGGTTGGTGTACTTGTATGTGCTCTTTCAGTATCCTAGATCCTATGACTAGACCAGACTAGACTTTTGCGGTGCCAAGGTGTACAACTTTGGTAAATTTCTTCTCATTTTAATTTTTAAGTAAAATTTTATTATTTTTATTAAAAATGCATCGGAAAAAGGCAAATGAATAATAACAAAAAACTAAAAAAGAAATATTAGACTTATGATGGAACTGTTGGTTGAGAAATATGAAGGTTTCATGTGTATTCGAAATTTAACTTTTGTGTACCGTATTCTGAGAACGACGATATCGACAATCGTGAAAAATAAAGACATACTTAAATCTGTTAACGTTTACAACCCCATTAATATACCGTATCAAGAGGAGTTATTTTTCACATGAGATCGGTTTACTTATTTTTATATTACTTCTTATGGGACAGGTTGGTTTGGTATAGTGACGTCATTGCAAAGTACGCTAACCTGAATCTGCTGATGACTTGGCAGTACTGTAACGTCATACCTTCTCCTCTTCTCGACTTTAATATTGAAACTAGAGAGAAAGAATTATTACATATAACCGTGAAAAAAGGTTTTTCATCAATAATTGTTCAAAAATAAGATGTCACTCTACCAAAGTTAACGCGAATCCACTCTACCTACACACAGAAAAGTGTTTACTTTGTCGTACTCGTTTTAAGTTAACCCAACTAAATATTTGTTCCCATATCCACAATTAAATATTAGCTTCATTTGAAACTTTTATTTTTTCGACTATGAAATATTCATTATCTCAAGTAGAGAAAAATGTAGTTATTTTACTTTGTTTTGGTTCGTATTTTATGAACAGTTCTAGAACTGTGCAGAAATAAATGTGCAATGAATGTAAAATCAGAATTGTTGTAAAACAGTTCTGAAAATGGTATAAATCGAATACATAAAGGTTCTAAACTCAGGCAATAGGTGACTCCACATACTTTTTTCCTCAAAATGCAATTTTATACGTGTAGTCAATAAACGGTATAATATAATAATTATAAGGTATTATTACTTTTAAATTAATTTCTAGATTTTATTTAATTCACTTATATTTCAAACTTCTTCAGGTGTATATTTACATGAAAGGGAAAGTTATAAATTTCCTATTGTTTTCATTGATTGATAATTATATTTAAAAAATTCTTCTTATAATTATCTAGTTTTGATATATCAAAAAATAAGCTTCAGTTAAGAAACATTTGTATTTATATTAATATAAAGATAATCATTTTAAAAGATATTTAGCATTTTTAATAACTCTTAGAATCAGTATCTTTGTACCGTGCGTAAATCTGAAGTGTGGATGATTTCACAAAGCAGTAAGATTCAGAATCTACTATCTAGACCCACCCATTAATAGACCGAGTGGACCTTACTGCTTTATGGCATCGTCCACACTTCAGATTTATGCACGGTATCTAACAATTTTATATGTTTTCTTGATCTCTGGAATTTCAATATTCTTTTTCTTTTTGGGTATTTATTTATGAAATTAGGTTAGTTTTCCCAAAGTTTCGTTTTTTATTCAAAACTTCTTTATATTAATATAATTAAGTAGAATAATATTTGTTCAGACTTTTTTTTTATAAATATGTCAAAACTTTATATACATATAAGAACAATTTCCGAAATATAATTATTAGTAAAACAATTCAGTTTTCATTTTATGTAAATATACCCCTCTAGAAATTTAAGATAATAAACTAAATGTTTACGCTGGAAAATTTATATTTATTTTATTTATAAACTAAACCTTAATACCCAAAAGAAATATTTATATAATGTAAATATATTTATATAATGCAAAAATATTTAAAAACACTTATACATATTTATTGATATCGAAGAATGTTACAATTTCATTTAAACACAACAAAATAGCTATTTATACACCAAGGGAGTTAGACAATATATTACTCCCGAGAATTTGATTGTGACCAAGACAAGTGTAGCGAGTCGAGGGCATTATAAATTCGAGGGAGTTATACGTGTCTAACTTCCGAATGTGTATAGAAAACTTTTCTCCCGAGCGTTAATAATTATTTTGTAGAAAATAAAATAATTGTCTAAGAGAAACGTCACGTTTGACAGTTGAGGTTATGTATTTTTATTCTGGTATTGTATCTATGCGACTGCCGTTACTTCATAATTGGACCACCTTATGCAGTTTTCGAAAGAAATTGGCAGCACAGTCGAGCGGGAGTAAAGTGTCAAAAACTCCCAAGGGAATAAAGTAGATTATTAATTTTGTCGCTTATGTACTTTTTATGGCAAATGGCGCCACTATCAAGCGGGAAATAATATCTCAAAGGTGCTTAGGGTAGTACAGATTAGTTTTAGGTAGAAAATAGATATGTAAAGTGCATATGAAGGGTCTCTTCATGCGAGAAGTGGCCGGCTACGTCACTGAATCTCCATAAGATCCATGTAAATTGATGACGTAACAGGTCACCTCTCTCGTGGCGAGACCAATACACCCGCTTGGGGGAAAAATATCATACATATCATTAACCTCTAAAATAGGTGTTCTGAAACAGTTCCCGTTAAAAAGCGCAGACACATAGAACCGTTCTGAATGTGTCCACAAATAGTTCTGTGGAAATAAGGAAATAAAAACAGAGAACTATAAATCCTGAACTGATTCTGAAAAAATCAAAACGCTTTTAACACAATGTGCATATCAGACTGGTTCTAGAACTGCCCTGAATGTGTCTGCATATAGTTCGGTAAAACCAAAAACACAGAACTGTAAATCCCAAACTGGCTCTGAAAAAAAAAAAAGCCTTTAAACGCAACGTGAATAATCAGAATTCTATCCCTTTATTTAATTCAATGTAAATCGTTGATTTTAGAATACATTTCTCAATTAAAGAAATATGTATTTAATGTAAATACATAAATAATTTTGAGATAATATTCTCTCACCAATTGACAAAATATTTTTCTGTGTGTAGACAAGTATTTTGTTGACTTTCCACTGGATGCAACACCTTGTGTTTTAGAAGAAAAAAATTGAATGCAGGTCAGTGCGCTTAGAAATATACGGGTAGTGGCAAGATGGTATTAGCTAAATGTAGTTATTTGTGTTTCGCTTCTGTGTATTTGTTGTCAATGCATTACGGTGAAATAAGTTCTAATAATTTTTGGTTATATAAATATTGCATCCAGCAGAAACTAAATAAGTCTTTATTATGGACATAGCTGTTATAAACAGTCAAATTATTTATCAGAATCGATATTTCCCACTATTACTGTTAATAAATGCATCAAATGTTAATATGAGGTCTTTTCCAACAACACGAATTGATAGTTCTAGAATCATTTAATGTACTGCACAGGGTCGCTTCATTCTAAAAGTTTTGTCGCCATATGGTAATAGGGTTGTCCACCAAATCTTTTAAAATTTTTTTTCCTAAAAATACGTCGCTAGATCGGAATAATCTGAAAATATGACGGCAATATAGTTCCAACAAATATTAAAATTTACGAATTTTTAAATTTCCCTGACAGCATCCATTGTATTACATTGCGCATGTGCGGAAAGCTATACATTTTGTGATCGTGCTTCTCCAGTAAATAAAACTGCGGCAAGGTCGTTGGTGACAAGTATGTATGTACGAATATGTATTAAGTATTGATTGCTACTGCTGACGCATGCGCTTTGACCATTCTTTAAACAGAGTGCATTTTGCGATTATTTTACTTTGCAATAACAATTTTAATAATTTTTTTTTCTTTATGTTTACTCGTCAAATATGATATTTATGAAGCGTAGAATTAGATAAATTCTTCAAATAGTTAACTTTTTTATAGAGTGGACAACTCTATTCTGTATACATGAATGTCTGGTTGCCTATATTTTCATCCTTAGCCGACCCTGTACCTGATTTTTGAACTATCAACTCGTGATGTTGGAAAGAACCTCTATACTCATTATATTAACATATATTTCAAATTTGCAGTGGTTTTTCTTCTATTTAAGTGTTATACATATGTGGTCGAAATGACTAACGAATGTGTAACGGTGCAATTATTTTAGGGCGTGTAACTCTGGGTTAAGAGAAAAGTCATGATATAATCATGAATTTGAACCTGAAGATCTTGTGCCGTTCTCAGCATTGTAAGAATTAATACAAAAAGAACACGATGATGAAGAAGATAATATTAATGCCATGGATGACATAATGAATGCAGTTTTCAATCAAATGAAAAGCGACATATCTGAATCAGAAGTTGGCACGGACGATCATATAAAATGTAACGATGAAGAACTAATGGGAGACACAACGGAGGGACAATTCAAGTGATCAAATTGGAAAAAAAACTATAAGAATGGACAAGCATTAATTTCAGTTGAGCTGTGTTTAAAATGGATGTTGGAAAATGACTTACCTATGGAACAAATATTAACTTTACAAATATATGCGAGAATATTATGGAAAAATTAAAACAATGAAAGTTAAGAAACAAAAAATAATACGATTATGTTTATTCTTGGACATGTTTGTTAATTTCTTTTGTCTTTCTTGGGATATCCTGCCCGTTGTTACTAATAAAACACACTAGTGTGGCATACATATGAATTTATTGATGTTGGACTGAAAAGCAGTCCAACATCAATAAATTCTTATGTAAGCCACACTAGTGAGTTTTATTAGTAACAACGGACAGGATATGCCAAGAAAGACAAAAGAAAAAAAATAATATGATACAAGTATCATTTAAGATTGAAAAATAAAATTGTTAATTTTTTTATATCACGTTTGACTTTAAAAATATAGTAAAAAGCTTGTAAAATATTGCTCTATTGTCTACTTTTCAAAATTTATTATTCGGGATAATCTGAAAAATTCGTTAATCCGAACACACCTTGTACACAATTAGATTGGATTACTGAGTCGCTACTGTATATATAAGATTATTATTATACTGAGCATGAATACCAAGTGGTGCTAAATATTTTTTGAAAGATGCCACAATGAAATATAGTACACTCAGGTATAGTAAATAAATAAATAAATGCTCAATATATAATAAATAAATACTGAATATGTAATAAATTAATATGAAATTATAATAAATGACATGTATGCAATATGAGTCTTAAAGTCCATACCAAATTATAGTAATGAAAACCTTTCGAAAATATTTAAAACTTTTGTATACATTTTTATGTATTCATTTAGAATAATCATTCACTTACAATAATCAATAGTTACCGCAAAAACAGAATTTACAAAAAATTATGTCTGAAAAACTATACTCTGTCGAATATTCTGATGGCGGAACCACAAGATGTCAATTATAGGCACACCGTCATATATTAAATATGTATGAAAAGACGATAATGCCTAAAATGTAAGATACACTACTATGTATCAAAAATGTTTGACATTATTGTTAATCAAATTAAAATTATAGCACATTTAATATGTTAATATTAATCTATTTCAAATAATATGTAACTAATTATGAAGATGTTAAAATAATAAACGAAACGTTTGGGAGACGAATTTTAATTTTATTTTTTAGACCTACAAACCCGAAAGAATAAAATGAATACAGTAAAGCCTCACTTATACAAAACATCCAGTTATACGAAGAATTTCTCAATCCCCGATGAAACCTCCTTTAATCCTGTATACATTAATTATTCATTTATACGATATTCACTTATACGAAATATTCAGTTTTACAAAGGGGTGTTTGGCCCCTTTTTTTAAATTTTATTCAGTTCCAAGTTTTTGTTTTTTTTCGTATGATGAGACAGAGAGACGAAAAACAAAACTGTAAACAAACCTTTTCCGCGAGTCCGTTTCTGACGATGAAGAACTAATCTTGGGTCTTCCAACTTTTGCACAAGTAATTACTGCACCTGAGGTAGTAAAGCGTTTTGTTTACTCCACGGACATTAGCGAGGAAGATACAAATTCTTTTTTGGAATGCGAAAGAATCTTGTACCATGCAGCCAAATCAACTAAGCAAACCAAAATTACTGAGTTTTTTAGAAAGAATTTTAAAAAAAATTATAAATGTAAAACATTTTTAGATCCTTTTAAATATGTATGTACACTTGGAGAAAAATTAAATGTCCGTTTTTTATTGGCCGCGCATATCGCTTGTACTGAAGGGTCGTAGTTTGATCCAAAAATACAGCAAGGTACTAATATAGGCTAAAATAGCACTACGATATACGCGGCCAACAAAAAACGGACATTTAATTTTTCTCCGAGTGTACATATGTCATGTTACCTACTAGACATATTATATTACGTCTAGCCACAAATCTGTAGTCTAGACCAATAATGTTTAAAACAACACCTTAAATTGTGATTCGTCCCACCCTATATATTATAATTAATGTCCTTTCGGCTAAGAAGGCAGCTAGCCCTAAGGGTGATGAAAATAGATTCATTCCGACTGTATCTCTTGTACTGAACGCACATTTTAAGTAAATAAAAGTTAATTTTATAATAAAATAGTTAGCGTTTCATTGCGGAGAACAAAACTCATACATACTACATACATATGTACTATTTAATCATGTTTATTAATAAAACTTATAAATTGTGCACATATGCAATTTTGCATAGTCTGTACATATTCAATTCTTTTGTTCTATTAATTTTTGTTTGTTCCTTTAAAACCTAATTTTTAAAAAGAGGTAAAGTGCAATCAGCAATGATCAAATTTTTAATTTTCTGTGATTGTTCTAGTTTTTTGTTTACGTACCGAATTACATATTATGTAGATATATAATGAAAATTATGCTATGTACATATTACATATATATACATACTTTGATGATAAAAATTTTTGACTTTAGATTTTATTTTAAGTATGTATGTACATATTTTTTTTTTGATTCAACTGTGTACAACATATCCCAGTACGAAAAAAATCTCAAAAACCTACATACATACATATGTATGTATGTATATATGTATTCACATCCACGAAATATTCACTTATACGAATAATTTTTGGTTCTCCCTCATATTCGTATAAGTGAGGCTTCACTGTATATCAAGAGGTCAAGAAAGAAGAAACTTTAAGTAAGTCAAGAAATTGGAAAATTAAAATTAAAATCACAATTTAAAGTCTCAAAACTGAATAAACAAAAGTCTATTGATAAAAAATTCAAATATCGAAGGAAATCAATAAACTGTAATTTAGAATTTGTGGATAATATCTGACCATTTCATAATTAGTCTAAAATTCAATAAAAAAGTTTATCGTAGCCGTAGCAATATATTTCTGTAACATTGATAATTGAAAATGTTTCATATGGTGCTGACTTTAACACTCACATTGTATAAGTAGTAATTAAATAAGCAAGTAAATAAAGAAATATAATAAATGGTACTTACATCCTGGTAATTGTATACTGGAAAAGCAGGATTCATAATACGTCTCGGCTCTAGCATACTGACTCAAATATAGTACCCCGCTAATTGTAACTAGAATACTTTTAATTACATCTCTTTGTAGTGCATACATTGTTGGGTCACTTGAGGCACCTATAACAAAGCGATGAGAAATGTAGTTACAATAAACATGAATAAAATAATAAGCGATTGATTGCAAGCCCGCAAAATAGTGTAGATGCTGTTTCCTCTTTCATTAGTACCACCCAGCTATCACTTCCCGGTACAATCGTCATTTTTAGAATTGCCGATAATCTGACACCCATTCCTACTTGAATTATTAGAATGACTAATTATTCCTGGAAGATTGCAATTAAGTCGCAAGCCAATGATGCTTTTATTTTGTTTTTAGCAGAATCAGAGTGGTGGTTATTTTCCATTTGTGAGTTCAAGAAAAAGCAAAAATAGATTATAAATAAAAAAGCCCTAATTAGAATTGTAACTAGTTCTTTTTTTTCGTAATTCTTAGGGAAACGATGTAATTTAGATATCAATTCTTATTGAGATTAGGCTGAGAATTTATCTTAATAAATCTCATGCAAAGATGGTAGTTCTTTCATGTGCAAACATTTTCGTGATAACTTAAAATATATGTTACGTTATAAAATATTACATTATTAAACATCGTTTTAACATTATGAAGCACAGTTTTGAAAAGTCATTAACGTCTTTTAATTTATCTGTAAATACCTCAGTTGTTTCACGAAATCAATTCTTGACTTAACGTTATTTCTTCGCGACTTGCTACTTAGCACTGGCGAGTAATAACGAAAAATTGATAAACTTTGTTTTTAATTTCTTTAGCAGAATTTCATTCGCTTTCGTGAGCTAGGTCTGAATCATTGCAGTAAATACTGATATTTGATATTAGTCATAGCGAAATATTAAAACATATCATTCAAATATGCAAGAGGGACAGACACTTTTAAATAGACGTTTCAGTAAAACTAAAAAAAAAATGTGCAAAACAATTGCATAAAAATAAATAGCAAAATAATGCAAAAACATCAAAAGTTCAAAACAATTGCATTATAAAAATTTATCTGAAAAAATTGTATCATTGTAAATTGTATCAATGATTCTATTTAAGAGAATTGTATGGTAGAAATACTGGTAACTAAAATATCATATCAAAGGGAGACTTGTACGAAAGAAAAATACAAATTTAAATAAAAGAAAGAGCACCTAAGGCTGTAGCATCAAATCTCACAGAATCTAATCAATAAATATTGTTTAATTTTGAAATACAGATGTATTGCTCATATTTCCACAAAAGAAATGGAAGGTTAAAATTAATAATGATCAAAAATTATTTGAATAATTTAGGATAATTAGGCGGGCACTGAACACCACACAGCACACATCAATTTGCCCACCCCAACTTGGCAAAATCTCGCATTCAAAACCCACAGAATGCTTGGCACTCCCGGTTTACCTTAACCTCTGAAAGGAATAAAAATGACGAAAAGCACCTGATGATAGCCCGAGAGGGGCGAAACCGGTAGTGCCAAATATAAAATTATAGCAAAAAATTACTGCCTTTTATTTCCCCTAAAAATTTAGGATGAAATAGATAGATTGTAAGAAAAAAAAACTATCATACCAGAAGGAAGAACGTTTTTATAAGAGTACTAAAAGATGAATGGTATGCAATTGCGGAATCGTGAGTCTTTATATAATTTTCCTAGTTGTTCCTACTGCGTAACACGTTTGTTGGAAATGTCTTAAATTCAATAGAGTTCTGAGAATGTAACTGATGTAACTAAAGTGCACTTAAGTGCTTTAAAAATGAACATTTCATTTAATTTTGGAACATTTAGAAACCAAACAAACAATTTCAAATGTGATGTTGATAAATATTTATTGGTAGTTCTTGGAATGAATTAATGACTATCGTGTAAATATAGATTGAATTATTACTTTGTGTATTAATTATTTGTTTTTTATTCACATCTGAATTATTTATCATTGTAAATGAAAAAAGGTGAAGTTAAATAGGGTGGGAGATAACATAGCATAGTAAATAAGGGATAAATGTGTAAACAATTTGCAAACCTTATATTCTGTATGATAAGGAAAACAAGATAGCTATGCATAAAAGAGGAATGAGACAGTATTATTACAAAATCGTGAGTTTGAGGGTTAAACATGAGTAAAAGCATTTTCGTTGAAAGTATTTCTCCTTTCTCAAGCGAAGAAAATGATCAAAAACAAAAATTGAATTGAGATCTGGAAACATACCTCTGTCGTACTTTGGAATTGTGATGCACCATTATATTTCAATAGTGGAATACCAAGAATTCGACGTATGAGAGTTCGCTAGTAAGCACTCAGTTAGAAGCACATTTTGAACGTCTTTCGAGCCGTTAAGGACCTTTCCGCACCTCCGTCGAATCGGTAAATTCTCCGATGTCGATGCACAGACTCCTTTTCAACGATTTTTCGCTTTTTCACCGATTTTTTTCGAGATATTCCTCAGAATAACATCTTGTTGTTGCGCAATAAAACTGACTGATGTCACTCGGGTTTCTCTCGCAAGGGAGCGCACCATGCGTCGCTGAATAACATTAACACCAACCTTGCTGCAGCAGTGCCAACATCGAAACGTCATTGATTGGTCGTTGATCGAAACCAACTCCAGACATCACAGGGGGTGTATTCGAAATGAAGCTCCTTAAGAGCGCGCAGTGCAGTGAACGTGTAGTTAATGAACATGTGACGTCACGCACTGAGCGTTCAGTGCCTGTTCAAATCGAAGAGAATAGTAGAAAAATATTTTAACCTAAGTTAATCTAAAATTTCTTTGCACTTTTATTTGAAGTACATATAAGAACCGAATACTAGACATTGAATAAATTTATACATCTTGGTGACCGTATTATAGGTGGAAAGCCAATAAAAATTTACCAAACAACAACAACAACCGAATAATAACATGGAGCGTACGCTGTACTTTATAAAATAAAGAACAACGATAAAGAGGAAGAAGAAGCTGAAACGTCAAACTCTACTCCGTTACTCTACTCGCACCAACGACATGCATGGAGAAAATCGAGCACACTCGGGGCATGTGTCCCGAATGAAATCGGACATTATCGAGCGCACTCCGAGCTTCAAATAAAACACACCGGGAGCAATAGAGCTCGCACGGAGCGTTTAGAGCGTCGCGTCATCTCGAATGCACCCACAGATTGGGCCCTATTTTCAAACCACTCGTTGCGTACGAGCGCTCGTTGGTGACGTCACGTTCGAACGATCTGAAGCTGCCGTTCGAAGGAATCGCTCGAACTGCAACGAAAGGTATTAAGGAGGCCCTAGACGGTCAATCATTTTGATCAAAAGCTTGAGTCAATCGATTGACTCAAGCGTGATTGATCGTGTAGGAACCCGTTTGACGCTTGAAGCGAGGCTTGATGGTGATTGATAGAAAGTTTGAATGACTCAAGCGGTTGAAGGAGGGGATTGATCGTCTAGGGCAATTTTCGTCAAGCATTGCGTCAGTCACTAGGTGGGAACCATGGCGTCCATTACCGCTGACTGTGAACTTCCCGAAAACTCTGAGCGGGAATTTATTACCTTGTTAATCGAATTATATCGCGATTGTCCGGAATTATGGAAAGTGAAGAGTAAGGACTATTTCAACAGAAATAAAAAAAGTGCAGCTTTAGAGAAAATCGTGAGGGCGTTGAAAGTGCTGAAACCTGATTTTACTGTGAAGCTATTGAAAGCAAAAATCAATGTTCTCAGAACAAATTTCAACAGGGAGTTCAAGGCTATCGAGGGAAAAAAGTGTCAGGGACGTCTGCGGATGACATCCCTCAACCTTCGCTATGGTATTACCATGATCTTTTCTTCATAAAAGATCAGATGGAAATGGCAGCGACTGAAACTTCTGAGGTAAGATTTTATATCTTCATTTTTTTTATTTTATTTTGTAATGTACATTGTTCATTATTGTTTTTATTATTAGACAAGTATAGTAGGTACTTAACTATTGACCTAAATATAGTAGGTAGGTACTTATTCATTGAGGCACTTGTTTTGCCACGGAATTGCCCAAGAAGTGTTGAAGAACTCGCAGAAGTCATCCCTTATTGTTTTTGCCAGTACTGTTGCATTGCCTTTGGTCTTTTGAAGGGAAGGCATCTGTGGAGTGTCTTGTCTCCATGACCCAGGTTCCTCAGCACCAGTGGTAATGACCTCCTTGTCAATATCCTGAGGTGGCAAATAGTTGGCTCTGTTTTTTGAGCATAAGTAGTTGTGCAAATGGCAACATGCCATAACGATTGTTCTGACTTTTCGTGGCTCAAATTTAATGGCATTTTGAAATATTTTGAATCTCTTCGATAATATTCCGAATGCATTTTCAACGACTCTTCTGGCACGGGAGAGTCTGTAGTTGAAAATCATTTTGTCGTTGGCAAGAGCAGCCCTATTGTATGGCTTCATGAAGTTAGGGAGAAGTTGGAAAGCTTCATCTCCGAGGAACACGTACGGATATTTCTTAGTAGTGCCTGTTAACTGACGAACATCAGGCATGTGAAGCTGGTTCTCAGACAACAAAATAAAGTGTTCTTCATCACGCCACCATCAGACACTCGGCCATTCGCTCCCACATCCACCATCAGAAATTTGTAATTAGCATCAACAATAGCCATA
>JAWQRP010002156.1:0-16412 GCA_033557875.1 Quadriops clusia | reverse complement strand
GTTAATCAGGTATTAATCTAATGTAAGGTAAGAGATTAATTCTGGATGAGAAAAGATAAATAATTATTTCTAACATCCCTTGAGTAAAATAAACAATAGAAAACCCCTCATGCTACAACTTCAGAAGTGGGATCTGAATTTTGCGTGCTGGTCTGGTCATAGCAACGAACGGTATTACATAATATTGTACGAGCGCGTTTTGTTTTATGCGAGTGTAGTGAACTAATAGGAGTTACCCTTTGGGCCCCAGTGTTTTAGAATGAGTTCTCCAAGAAAGCGAGGTTGCCGACGATCGCTGGACGACGAGTGGTGTTCGACGCCAAATAACGATGAGAGACCTAGGAGTAGGGTACGCCTCGAGAGAGAGGACGAGCCTGGTCCCCTTCACCAACTGGCTTCCGCCGTAAGTCAACTACTGGAACCCAGAGCTGGACCCTCCTTCAGGACCGCCGACAACCCTGTTGCTCTCCAACAGTTGGCTTCTGCTGTGGGAAATATACTCCGGAGGTCGGATGATAGAAGACCCATGATGCGTCCACGAGGAGACGCCGTCCCCCCTTTTGACCCCGAAGATCGTTCCCAAACGTCCGTGATGTGGTGCAACAAGGTGGACGAGTTACAGGAAATTTTCGGTTGGGGTGAAGATGCCACCATTTATTTTGCCTTGCCCAAGTTAACCGGATTGGCGCAGGTATGGTTCAAGGGCCTACCTACTATTAAATTTACGTGGAACGAATGGAAGTTGAAGATTACCACCGCCTTCCCTCCAACGCGTGACTTTAATGAGAGGCTCCTAGAGATGATGGACCGGAAGAAGCTGCCTGGGGAAAGCTACGCGAAATATTTTTATGAGAAGCAGGCTCTACTTCATGCTTGTAAGATACAGGGAGCCGATGCCGTATCTTGTATTATTGGGGGAATTCAGGATGCCGTTGTTAAGACCGGAGCGCAAGCAGGGCAACACCTAAGCCCGGAAACCCCTTCTACAACTATTTGTTTAGAACAAATTTAAATTTCATATAATGAAAAACGTTCTGAGACAATCGGCCGTATTACGTATCTTTTTAGTTCAGTTAGCGACATCGCTAATCCCCGATTTGTATACAAATTCATATACAAATCGGAGGTTAACGATCTCGCTAACTGAACTAAAAAGACGTAATACGACCGATTAGCTAGTAATATTTGGTATTTCTAAATCCGGATTTTTAGTTCCAGGAGATGATTTTTAGTTATATGGATCAACTTTTTATTTTCTGTGTAATTACCAAAATATTTATTGCTAGCTTTCTTTAAAATAGACATTCCATAATTATCTAATTGTTTTGTTTCTGTTCTTTTCAATTTATAGCTAACATGTGTCAGCAAAGTAAGGGCTTCAATCAATAAACGCCGTCGCGGCTATTATTTTCCGAAACACAATATAATAAAGCGGAAAATCTAACGTGACATTTGCGAACTCCAGAGCAAAATTCCAGTCGCTCCCTGCTATTCCATAAGGGTGTGTATGTATCGGAAATGCATGCAGGTAACGTACAGAACGTCTTTGTTCCCAGCAGCTAGCATATTTTGTATACCTAAGCACGAGATCCGTTCCGTCAACGTCGTTCCCACATGGCGATTAGCAAAAGGTGCCGGAGGCGTCGCAAGCGAGGGGGCGAGGGGCACCGCGTTATCGCCGCAGTCTGAGTTTTGAAGAATGCCGTCAGTCGCAGGCGGCCGCAGCCGAGCAAACCCGCGAATATTTCGCAGTCGCTCGCGGTTGTGCAAGTTCGCGAGCGCGAGCGGACGCACTACGCCGCGCCAAGCTTGATGATCGCTGCTGCGGGGGGGCCGGGGCAGCCGGCTGGGGGACGCAAGGGGGTCGCCGGCGGCCTTGGCAGTGGGGACAATGACTCGCCAGCGCAGTGATCCCGCGCGTAAACAGATCTCGTTTGCCGTGGTACGTCCGCGTAGATTGAGCGAGGAGCCCGACGAGCAACAGAGGTTCTCACAACAATCAATGTTGTGTTTTAGTTGATATGGAGATGAAATAGGCTCACTTGCTTTTAGTGATCTTCCTAGGAAATACACTTGAAAACATCGCATTAATGCGCTTATCGCTTACCAAATAATTAGAAAACATACTAAATCTACAGTATTTATGTTTATGAAAAGGTTTTGAAAATACCTACAGAGTTAAACCGACAATACGAGATTTACTACTTATGTATCCAGAATATCAAACACTTATTAATAAAAATGATTTTATTGTTTCTCGAAATACTCTCGTTTAACACAGTTTTGCATTCGCAGAAAACAGTTTTTCTAACAGTTTTTCCATTCAGATTGTGTTACCTCCAAAACACGCATTTTGAATGCACCAATCGCCTTTTCTGGCGTCAAAAATGTTGACCACGTAATTTATTCTTGACAAATGGGAACAAAAAAACATTGGGTGTCAAATCAGGACTGAACGGCGGATGACTAATTCAACGTTTTCACCCATCAAATATTGAGTTGTTTTTCTTAGTTTCAAGGACTAATTGACCGTTCTACTATCCCTAAGTGGCACTGCAGTCACATGTCGGGCGACCATTTGCTTCAAAGTGCTTGTTGCGCGAACAACTTTTGTTGGGTTTTGCTCATCTTGGAACACCCACACCGTCGATTGCTATTTACTTTTGGGTTCATACCCATCGATCCAAGATTCGTCACTTGTGTAGATGTAACACACGGCTTCTGGCGCACCAAAATTGTAATTTTCTAGCATTTCTTTGCACCAATCGGCACGCGTCTGTCTTTGACCGATTGTCAAATTATGTGAAATCCAACTCGAGCAATTTTTTAACAATTAAATGTTCATGTAACCTTATGCATGCGTATCGTAATGTCCAAGGATGTCCTAATCATTTTACATCAAATACATGAAATATAAGTCTCAAGTACAGCTTAAGAACTAATAAATGACCATAATTTGCTACTGCGCTTCCCCTAGATGCAGGACATAGACTTTTGATAGCCTATGACCGTTTTGGATGTATGTCGTACATAAATAGCCATTTACTCCTTCTTAAGCTGTACATAACTAAGTATTTTGTTTGTATTGTATTGTCACGTTCATTGCGGCGATGGAGTTTCGCCTCTTTTACACGGAAATGTTTTGTTTCGTTTTATTGCACGTATGTAAGACAGGAGGTGATTTAGCTTTAAATTTTAAATTATAGTAGTAAATAATTAGAAAATAAGGATGTCCTCGATGGTCAAAGTCACCTGACGTTGTAAAAGGTGCAATTTAGCAAGGGGCACATTATAATACAACCGTACATAAGAGTAGTAAGGTATAGCACACAACCGGTCAGTGCTAGAACTATAATCAGTACTTAACCAATACAAAAATCTAAAAGAAAATGATTAAAAAAGTGATTCGCCAACGCAGCGTTCGAGTTTCAGATAAGAAATATGATTTCAAGAGCCATTTACACAGAAAGGTACAGGGTGTTCAAGTAAAAAACCTAGAAGAAATATACTTCATGTTTTCAGAACAGCCTTAATAATAGTAGTAATTTATTTTTAATACGTAGGTATTTGGCCCAACCTGTACACCTCTTGAGAAATTCTAACTAACAAAACTGACGTGCACATTTATTCAAATCAAAAATCACATTTAAGTAAAACATTTTAAGCCCTGTTGGTTTTCAAATTCAGAGCAAACAAGAGTATATTGTGCTGCATTGTAAAGGGTTCGGATGTTGAGATTCCGCCTTCCAAGCATCCCCAGACCTAAGTTCAGGAGAAGGGCTCCGGCCTAACTATTTCCTTAATTTATATGCATGAGGAATATGACGAAGAGCTGCATGGAGATACAGGAGGCGGCATTCCCGCCATAATAATGACTCCGCAAGCAGGAAGCCCCTCAGTTTTATCCTTTGTTGTGCACAGGTTCGGCAATAAATACTTCCAAAAGATTTAGTAACACAATCCCCTGTCTTGAAGGTATTTATGAAACCAAATGCGTATAATTCTTCGGGCCGCTCTAGCCGCGTGCGCTGTCCGATAAATAAATAATGCCCGTGGTAAAGGGGGCGATCCTCTTCCGCCAGCCTTCACCGTTACAGCACACTAACTTTGCACATGATCTTCGTGACACAATTTAACATGAGTAATAAAAAAAAATTCCTTATTCAGCACTAATTTTATTTTCAACCGACTTGCAACACGACGTTGTTTAGTTTCCAATTCCCAAGGTTTGGATGTCTGAGTCGAACAGAAGGAAGGTGGAACGTGGGCCTGGCTGGCTTCTTTCAATACAACGTATACTTTATCACAAAATTACATACACTGGTTTTACGATTCCCCTGTTTGTTTGAAGTAATAGCATACACATGTACCTATAAAATAAATTACTTCATTTACCTACGTTTCTTCAAGAAAATTCCTATTCTAGTTGAGCTGAGAATCCAAGATGTTATTAATTATGTCGGTTATATTTTTTGCAGTCGCTCTAACAAATTCACGTTCATCTGAAAAGCGGCTCATTTTTTCAAGCGCACACAAACGGGAAAATCCAGCGCAATCTGCATATTTTAAGTTCGTTTTTCATTAGGGCTGCTCGAAGGAATGGGCCCCTTAAGGGGCATCGCTTAATTTACATTACATCTTTATTAAACAATGAAACAGATGATAATTGCCTCCTTCATTCCGCTGGCAGATTTGCACCTTCCCCATTATCCTGCAATCTTCCCTTTTTGTTTCTCCCTATTTAAGTGGATTGTTAGTAAGGGTAAAGTGGGAATATAATAAGAGAAAATTCTCACGCTCTGAATTGACATCACCGACATCATTCATCATCATTGTGCCTATATTTATTCATTTTTGTGTTTATCAAGAATTTGCAATCTGGCATTACTTAATATGAATTAGGTTGTCTCTTAATAGATCAAACGGCTTTCACAACACAAAAATCAAAGGCGACACTGCGCGTTAGAATCTGTTTCAAAATTCCTTTCAGTGCCAGTTGCCTCATACGCTTTTGTGCTATTTCGAATTGTTTCGAATGTTCATCCTGTCCATATTATATCAAATATCTACTTTGCATGATGTTCATTGCATTCACTGGTATTCCCTATGATGTATTTCTCTCTAATTTCAGAATTTGCAACGTTAAACGCCTTTTGCTTCCAGTTTCGTCCTGATTTTTTCCGAAAAAAGAAGAGCGCCTATTCGATCCGCCATTAAATAACGATTGCAAGAAGATCCATCCGAAAGTATTACCCAACGCTAATTAACGTCAGATGTCGCTAATTGGACGGCTTCAAAGGTGCATTAAATCCTTATTAGTTGGCGTTAGCAGTTAAATTCGGTGGCCTAATTAGATTTTAGCATCATCTCTGGTTGGGGCAATGACACGTCCCGTGACAAGGTGCAAAAAACCAATCTCCTTCCGCTCGGGCATGTGCCGCTTTAAAAACTCTATCTAGCTTAACATCCTACGCTTTAGTTCGAGGAACAATAACAATTACTACAGGTAGATATAGGCACTTGAGTAGTGAGCCAGCAAGGCGAGCTGATGACGTGGGTCGTTTGGAAATTGACTGCCTAACAGAAATCGCACGTAGTGTTCGCCTTGCAAATGGAAATTGACAACACTGTTGTTTCATCAAGTATAAATTTCTTTCTAATTTGTTGTGATTTTAATTCTGTACAATAGTAAATAATTAAAGAGGCATCAAAGTATGCATTATGTTGGCAATTTAATTTATTTAGTTATTCCGTTTTGCACATACTTGCAATAGATAGTGAACGTTTAGCAGCCAAGTCAATAAAAGTGAAGTAACAGGCCGCTAATTGACCATCACCAGTGCAATTTAAATAACTAAGGCTTGTTAGTCGACAGGCCGAGCGGAAATGTAGAAAGATCTGACATGAGTGCGTCCATATTTGGGAACATAGGACGTACCGCGCAATGTTGGCCCAAGCAATGAAAACACATGAATGTATGAACTTTATATCCTTATACAGGGGGGATGAGTGAAAAGTCGCTTTACCGACGAGCTCCTTTCTCTGACCACGAAAAAGGGGTTTATGCTCAGCAGTCATCAAACTGTAATTTCTGTTTTGAACAAAATAGTAAACAGTTTGAACATTTTTGTTGCCATATAATAATAGTAATAATAATAATAATGTTTTTGACTCGGCTGCGTCTACTAGTGTGTTATAAATTACGTTGTAATGCTGCTCATGCTCTGTGAAATACGGTGTAACTCTAGACATTTTAAAAATAAAGCATTATTTTATTAGAAAAAAAACATTAATGAAGAATTTCCCCAGCATTATTTAATTAATTTTTGTATATTCAATAGTATTGTATAACAAAAAATATCATTGAAATTCATTAAAATATTTTTTTTCTCTGCTTGGAATATTTTTCGGGCAGAGTATTTTCAAAACTTTCGTTAGTTTTTCAATACGTATGTGTGTAGGAATACAGTATTGTCCTATTGAAATTACTTTCAGTGGGTATGTTAGTGTGGTGATTTTTATTGACTTTTTACTACATAATAACAACCTGTTTATGTTTATATCTCGCACTACAAGCGACCACTTCCCGTTCCGCAAGCAATGGGTCAACACACCTGCCTAAACGAGGAAATAATGAAGATGGATATAATAGATTCACAACTTGTTTCCTCTCTCCTGTAGAAAAACAAAGCACCCTAGCTTCTACCTGATGTTAGACGTAACAGGTAGATTTCTTTAGTTCACGAGGGCTTCGTTGAAACGTTCATGTAGCGTTCGTATTTGTTTAAATCGTTTCCGTTGCTAGCTCGGTCAGGATCAACTCACAGAAAGGGGGAGTAAGGTACCGAACAGCTGATCAAAAACATGCGACAAACGCAGACATATCAAAACTCTCTACCATCAAAACTTACTTCTAGCATGCGTGTTGCAGCTTTTGACAGTTGTATGATACCAACTCTCAACTTCGACGCACACCTAATCCGGTATATCCGTCTCTGTTCCTCTCGGCCTTTCCGAATGGGACGTAAAATAGGAACAGAGCAATCGAAATGGGAAACACGCCGATGGAACATCTGTTCGTGTACTCGGACCATTATCAAAGAGGAAAGCGTAATGCAGATAATGCACGATATTTGACGTTTTTGTGACGTGTACTCAGCGGGTTTGCAACCCCGTCCCACGCGGGTGGGTAATTAGGGGTTGGACAAAGATAGCATAGGAATTGGAAGGGTGGACGGGGAAACCAACAGAAAAATATACAGGGTATAAATTTGAAGGGTGGACGGGGCGACATTTGCAAAACAAATATACAACACGTAGAATAGGACATAACGGCCTTAAATTAGATATTGTAAGCCCATCGTAAATATCTGTCCAAGATTTCTACTTCCTTATCGAATGCAAGGCAATGTGGTACAAAGTTCTTTCGTAGCTAGCAGCAATCGCAGAAATCTTTTGTAAGACCGAATTCTACTGGATGGACCAAATTTCTCTGCAAATTCTGACCGAGCGGCAAGGCTGTAATCGTTTGCACAACAAAGGAGGCACCGCACATGTTGTCTTCAACGAAGAACTTGTCTTGCAAGCGAATATAGCCTTACCGCTCGACCAAACTTTGCAGAGAAATTTGGTCCATCCTGTAAATGGCTCGAAACTGCAAAGTAGAAAATGCCGTTTTGGCACGCTAAATGAAATCCAATAGTAGAACGTCTTGTTTAGAATAGATTTACAATCTTGTAGGCCCACCTACTAGTGGACCGTGAATATTATTGCTTTGTGAAATCTTCAGATTTACGTCTTGTGTGCCAAAGAGCCATACTTGTTCTTGCTGTAACAGGATGAGAAAAATTTAACAGTAAATTTTGCGAATGTCGCCTAACACCTCATATAAATTTACTATTAAATTCCACTCATCCTAAAGAGTAAATTGTTAGTGCGCCGCAAGGCAAAATGTACAATGAACAATAAAATATAGCGCATCAGCTTATTGATTTGGTTAGTTCTATCGATATCTCTACCGTATGGATAGCACAAGCACTAATGTTAATAAATACTTATAGTATATACTACCTCTATGAAGTAAAGTGTATTACGCCGTTAAAACGAAGTATAACTCACCTGAAAAATAAGGAAACAAAAATTAATACTGTTACACGTGCAACTATGCTATTTTGATTTACTACGAGCTATTTAGGTAATTGCGCAACAACTATTAGTTGATTAGAAAATATAGAATTTATTTTTATTGAACACTACCTCCTGTAAGTTCTTACTACTGCTCATTTCTTTGCAACAATCATTTACACTTGTACGATCAACTAACTGCACGTGTCACCACCAAACTGAAAATACTGTAGGTATGCGAGGCAATACAGGCAAGAAAGAAGGGGCAGAGCCGAAGTGCCTTTTGTACACAGCTGAGGGTTTGGACACCATATGGTTTTAACATTTTAAAACTAACCATTTATTCAGTTCCTTCAATACTCGTCATAGAGCTTAGGAACACAAACTGTAATTAGTTTTTAGGTGGGACACATTGTCCTAAAATATCTAACTCCAAGTAATAGACAACATAAATAGATGGTTTATTTTATTTCTCTTCAGGAGAAAAAAAATTTCCCCTTTTCGATTTATGAATACGAGCTATTCTAGAAAAGTTATTAGTGTACTTCTAGATAATATTCAAAAAGATACGTATTTCAATAAATAACATTAATAAATAATTACAAGTGGCAAAATTAATCTTGTAAATTTTGGAGATTTTATTCAATTTCGCGCAGAATATAAAAAAGGGGCAATCTTGTTGCTAATGATTGGGTAAGAATTTGCTAGGAACTTATAACTAAACGTTAGCGCAATGTTGGATTAGCCTGTATTCTTCTTTGAATTATAATTGAAACTGTGTTTCACAACCATGTAACCCGGTATCGTGAACCAATACTTTTATTATACTCGACATCTGAGCATATAATTATTATCCACATACCTATACATATGACAATGGTATCACCACATATAAGTATCGCTGAAGAATTCATGCACACTTAGATTAGATATGTATAACGTTAAGAACTATTACAAAATTTACTTGGAACCATTCGAGGAAGCAATAAATTGTTTATTGTCGTCTTGGGTAGTTGCTAAGGTGCTGGCTTTTAGTGCTAGGGGTGCTAGGTTCGATCCCCACCAAGAGGATGATTTTTCTGATTATGATAAAATGTTTGAGTGCCTCATTGTCCCTGAGCGATGTAATGCCGCGGGTCCCGTGTGTTGTAGGTATAATCTACGCGCACGTTAAAGAACACAATGATCAGACGGGTAACCTAGCATTGGCTAAATTTCCAGAAATCGTGGTACTAATCTCTGGCGTCGGTGATTGGCCTATGATGTGGAAACAGACCGACGTTAAATAAACGAGTAAAAAAAATTGTTCGTTAATGGAAATGAAATCAGAAGAACAGCTGCTTTTTAAAGGAGGTTTGGGATCACAAAAGGATCCTATTTATTGACACTCCCAATAGTGATAAGGATTATAACAGAGAAGATGATCTCGACAATTACTTTAATCCGCCTAAGCAAGTATCATTTAACTTTATGTGTATCGATAGCAGTTTTAATATACCTAGTTAAAACCTACATCATTTTATCACACTAAACTTGTACATATTATGCTAAAGTTATTAGCAATTGTAACATTGGTATATTTTCATAAATATGATCAACGCATAGACGCCTGTAGTGCGAGTTTACCTCGAGTCGACCGTTGATAAAATTAAAATTAAATCAATATTCGATATTAGAGCAATAAACTAGCAAAAGGGTGAGGTGCTCTCCGCGCGGAAGAAGTTATTCGCGTGCTCGCCAATCAGAGATGCATTCCGCCCTTCCACGGGCTCGGGTTTCAGCACGAAGAATTACTTTAATGGGGTCGCTTTATTTGCTCAATGGCTGGTAGTCAGGAAATTTGCGCGGAAATTATTCAGATTCGGGGTTGAAAATAGAACCCCCGGTCTGCGGCACGTACCCTCGTTACGGAGCTAAAGGAAGACGGCCTACGAATAGTGCGAGGCCGAAACAAACGTATAAATAATTAAGAGGAGGATAGAACAAATTGGAAAAGAAAAACCGGTTCGGGACCGAAATAGAACGTGTTGGACATTGAGATTAGGTTTTGACCGAGCAGAGCCAACGCCAACTTTATGAGTCCAGCGATTTCAATAAATTCAATCTCTCACCTCTGAGGTCAAGATTATTATCAAGCCAGCGAATCGGCGCTGCCTGTGAGACTTGTGCCGTGCATTGTTCTCTTTTTCGCCAGAATTTAATAGTTCCAACCTACATATATTCGTTATTTATCCATGTATTGTGCAATAATACTGAGTACATTCCTACAATAAGTTCCATAAAATAATTTTTCTCTCTTTATAGATATGTGCACAAACATGCCTGTGCATCAAGCAGATACCCGACAATAGAGTTTTTTTTATCTATACAATGTGTGTCTACGTATGTCCTAATCAGCTTTAATTGTCCCCATAAACTAGCAAAATTAAACTGTTTTACACATTTTGCGCATAACGATTACGTAACAACAATAATGGTAATGAAGTTGCAGGAATAAGAGTTGCAGTGCCACGAAAAATGTTGCACAGAAAAAGATACAGGTATATTTGGCAGACCATTTCATACGCGTGATTTTAAATTACAGATGTATGCGTAAAAATAAAGACGGAACTCCATTGTTGCTTGCCGCTATTAAGAGAGCACAAAGGAACGGAGGAAAGCAGAAGAGTAACGCAGCCAATCTCGAAGAACACAATTTCCCAACAAAAAGAGTTTTTCCGCAATTTACTGAAGACAAATCACCTTATTACTTTTTCTGGTTGCTTTGGGGTTGAGGGTCGGTGCGGGTGGTTTGCAGGAGGGTGCGTTACAAAGAAAGGTTGAAGAGGAACGGGACACTAGAATTCAAGTTACAAAAGGAAGTTTTTTACGGAAATTTCTGTCCAAAATACATTGTGTACAACAAAAATTACAATATTAAATGACTCACAGAAGGGCACTTGGTGTCACGTTTTCCCAGCACACTGCATGCCCTTCTGTGAGCATAAAATACACAAGAGCTAACTTTGTGAGAAGCTTTTATGTCACCTAGATAACTATCTCACGTTTTGACGACCGAGACCTTAGAAGGGTGTAAAATTTAATGGCCTTATTACACGATTCGATTCCTTGGGGATTTTTATGTTTGGACTTGAGTTTACAAGGGCTTGTTTATTATTCGATGCGGCTATGTTGCATCAAGGGTTGTATATTTAGACCGGAAGGCCGCCCAATCATAAAAACTTGCCTCAAGAGTTATTACAGAAATTGTTGTGTAACCACAAGAAAGGAAATTATTTGTGCAAATAATATAGATTCCGAGTACAGTGCACGTTCTCGACTGAAGTATTACTTTAACAAACGAGTGTACACCGAGTGAAGCCAGAACGATGTAACCTCTGATAGTTCGTTGTCTGCCTGTGAGATCATTAGCGCCAATAGCCTAGGCAAGTTCAAGGTGTTTGGTCACATCAGAGTTATTTTTTAGAATCCACATACTTAATTCATTAATTTGTTAATTTTCAAAGTGTAGGGACAGATGATGTCGGGGTGTGGGCATGAGGGTCGATAAATCGTTAGGTAGGACTGTATGGTTTTATACCTACACATTCATAGAATAAAAACATTAACAAAATAAATAATAAGCATCTGTGGTAAAAGGAAAGAGTTGCGGGGAAAATAATAGTTTAAAAACAAAGGGTTATTCTACAAATCCAGAGTAAATTTGATGAAAATCGACCAAAGGGAGAGCTCGGAGGTTTACAAACGGGGGTACAATTCAATGCATAAACAATCGTGGCACTGGGGATGGCACCAAACGGTTAATTTGGACGAAGCAGGGGATATCGATTCGTCCTGATACCAGCGCACAGAAGGCATGTGGACCTATTTAAAAGAACAACGAGCGCGTTGCCTTCTTCTGCACAACAACACAGACAGAAAGACCTTGATTGGTCCAGCCGACGAGTCGGTCGCATTTTTCATGGCCAACATGTTCCATACACCTCTTCGTATTCAAATTGTCACACCACTAAGTGCAGCAGCTTTTGTTCGACTTCAAAAGTCGAGACAATCATTTTGCCATTGTAACAGAGGCTGTGGTTTGTACCACACAACGTCCACGCGGACACGAATTCTCTATAATTACAATTAAAATGAAATTAGGAGATGCCATCAAGAAAATTGTTCATCTATCGTATGTAAAGATACGACCGTGGAAATGTGTAAAAACGTAATTTTGGTGTTTGCTAAGAAGATGAAGGTCCATTATTATACCATAACTAGGTAGATGCTGCTAAGTGGTAGTCAGAGAATGACCCGGCTGAAGCAACATAAACAATAACAGAACTGGCAACAATGCGTCGTCCGTGGAGACAATAGTCGGGTCCAGTAGTAAAGCGAGCGGCTTCACAACATCCGAGATGCAGCATAGGCCTAAAGCTACTAGCACTGCCAGCGGCTGATACTACGGCAACACAAATATCACCCTGCAGAGAGAGCTCCGAGTAAAAATGGCCACTGTCAAACAAAGAACCCCCCATAAAACCTGTTGCACCGGCGACGCAAAAAGTGCCAGCCGACCAACACCCATCTCTAACCGGGTTGACAGTTGCCCAAAATGCTCAGCAACGTTAACAACGTGCGCGCAGATTCAAAATTTGAGCACAAAAAGCGTGCAAAAAGTCGACCGACTGGGGGTAACGGCAGGGGGAGGCATTACCATGTCTGGTCCCATATCTTTCATATCCAAGGGGAAGACACCATAACCACTTCAGTGGGTGCACTGCGAACACGCTCACAATTCACAAAACGCGGCGTCCAGCGCACTTGCCAATTTCAACAACGTAAGGCGCGGCATTCAGTTGCAAACTGAGTAGTCTGGTGGACGAGGGAGCCAGCGACCGATGCGCAGCCGCTGCGCTGCAGTCGACGATTACCGACCGAGCAGTGTTCCTCCTCCTGGCAAACAACACCCGAGCCTGGCGAAAAAGCTGCTGCCTGCACGAATTGCGACTGATTCCAACAGAACCTAGGGCATTTCCTCCGCAAGAGAACCATGCATAATAACGCACGGGGAGGGTAAAACACCCCCTAGTTTAGCGAGCCAGGTTGAGTTGTTTCTAAACACGCCAAACCAGCAGTATTATAGAAGTATATAGTCCTTTGTGGAGGAATGTAAAAAGGGGTGTAATACAGTGTGGATACTTGAAATGTGTACACCACGATTTGATGTTGAAGGCGAAGGTCTCCTGGGCTGGGGGCAAGGATGAAATGGGAAAAATGCGGAAAAAACTCCATATCGCGAACGGTTCATCCTATGTGAAAATGTTATTAAAATAAAAGTTTATGCATTATTAGACACTACTAATGGACTAGTCGAAGTTGACATATCACTTCCGGTTTGGCCATAGAGTCTAAAAACCGGAAGTAGCATATGAGTAAACCATCCTTATTTATATAGTTATTGAAAAAGTTTATAAGAAAAAGTTGTTTACAATTTCATTTTGAACCCAAATTTAAACACCATTCAAAAATTTAAAAAACTGACTGATTTTAATAACTAAAACTAACCCTCGCAGTTATCCTTTCGAAATTTAAACGTACCATATCCTTGTACAAAATAATAATACGAAATAACAAGGAAATTAAGAATATCAACAGAAAAGTAGCGTTTGCCTATTTAAATAAGAGATTTCTTGTCACTTCTGGTTTGACCTGAATTGGGATACAAGTACCCTATAGCTGAAAATATCCGTCATACAAAAAGAAAACATAGGGTGTTCCATAATCCGGTATAGTCCTATATTCAATGGTGGGACTCTGATTTCAAGAAAGTGATTAAA
This sequence comes from Quadriops clusia, assembly GCA_033557875.1. Classification (NCBI taxonomy): domain Eukaryota; kingdom Metazoa; phylum Arthropoda; class Insecta; order Coleoptera; family Hydrophilidae; genus Quadriops; species Quadriops clusia. Next base: position 2,466 of record JAWQRP010002156.1, on the reverse strand, counting down.
ACGGTGCAGAGGCCACATTTGCAGGTATATGCAGATGAAATTTATAGAATAAGTAGTTCATACTACCAGCTTGAAAACACTCTCATTAAACCGGAGCTTGGCGGAGCTTTTTTTGTAAATCCCCATAAACATTGACATGCTTTGTCAGGATGGCCACCACTTCGTCTGCGTAAAATTCCCTGTGTTTTCCAGGTTTTCCCTGACCAGAATTTTGCGATTACAATGACGTTTAACAAAATGAATAGAAGCATTGGATGCTTTCAACCTATCTAGCTGCTAGTGATAAACACCACTGCGCCGTTATGTGAGCCTATTAGAACCTAATGTAAGAATTTTGGTTTCGCACAAATGTTACATCAGAAAATTCCCTGTCTTTTCCACTCATTTTGGAATTCCCTGATAATTCCAGGTTTTCCAGAAAAGTGGCCACCCTGTTTGTATATGGAATGAAATGAACATTTAGAGGCCTCTCAGGGCCTGAAAGAAAAATTAATAGCAAAAAATGAATTTGATCTGATTTCTCCGATTAAGAACGAATGTAAAAAAACACTAAACAAGGTAAAAGTTTATTCTTTATTTTGGGACTTTTTTCCGCAGCCGCCTCTCTGTGGGACGGGTCCCTTTGAACGCCCATATTTTGTATCTGGTAGAGGCGATATTCATCTTTAAAATCACACCAGAGTGTACACATTTCGCGTATCCACACTGTAACACCAGTCAACACGAATTTTGTGACTTGGAATGAAAGGTATAGGCTAGGAATACTTTATTGAACAAGAATATGTCTCTCAAAAAGAAATGTTCTTACTTCTAAATCTCTCCAATTATATAAAAAATCATGATATATTACTGCTTATATGTGGTTGACCATTGTTTCAACCGGTGTGTTGTAAAGCCTTTTAAAATATGTAGTTTTTCTTGATACACTTTATTCCATAAAAATAAATATTTTAAAACCCCAAAATGTGATTAAATTGGAAGGCCCAAAATACCCAATGGCAAAACAAACAAAGTAAAGTCTTTTAATCCGGAATAGATTATACAAGTTGAATTCGTTAACTTTACTGTACTAAGCACCTGAAGAAGGTCCGACATTAGAAGACCGAAACCGGTAATGCAATAACAAACAATAAAAGCAAAAAAATCCTTTCATTTAACCTCTATATAAAAATAAATGTTTTTAATTTTATTCTTTTGTGTTTATACGTACTTTTTCGGACAAAATCGTGTAGAATCTCACATTTCCGTTGATTAGTACTTGATAACTTTAATTCAATAATTTATTTCGCGACTTAAAAGCAAATTTTGTCACAATTGAATCTATTTTTGTCCCCTCCCATTTTGCGGAACCACGAAATTTGAAATAATTTTCTGATATATTGATACTTCTGAGCATCAATGACGTATGTAAATCAAAGAAATTACGGATTGCCCATAACATTTTGATAAACCCGCATTTTAAACTGCGATCAAAATACATACATATAAGTTATTATTTATTCATATCAATTAGCAACATGTTAAATAAAGACTAAATTTTAATTTTGCGCTTCAATTGACGGGGGAAATGGAGCGTATAAACTGATTTGCGCAATAAATGATAAGCATTAAAACACCATTGTGTACGATCGACAGTACATTTGGATATTTTAGTTTTGAAATTTAAAATTTCTTAAAATTTCTATATTTGTCGAAAATTAAACAATAACACCAAAGTACAGTCGAGGACTTATAACTAAAGATTTTCCGCACGGTGTATACAATAAAAAGTCCACGACCGTGCCAGTTATTTGCCAGAAGTAACTACATATTTTACTTCAATATACAGCGTGTTTCACCTAAAGTGAACCACTGAAATTGTGGCGATATTAACAAAGATACAATTTCCAAAATTTGAGGATTTACTCTACGCATAGATAAAGAGCTACAAAAAACGCAAATAAAATTTTTATCTAACTCTCCTACTTTTCGTGCATGCGTACATCAAAATGTAAAAAACATAATCATGATAAATTTTTTTTTGGATATCCTTTTTCCGCTGCTCATTCTGCGTACATCGATGTAAATATTGTTTCAAAATATTGACGCATGCGCACACAGTGGTTATCTAAAAAATGTTTTTTTTTAAATAACTGTAACTCCTTTATTTAATAAGTTAAAAAAATGAATTTTTTTAGTATCTATTGAGTTCATGAAATACTTTAAAACTTTCCAATAACTTTTTTTTCTATGACGTACAGTTTTCGCGCAAGCGCACACCACACTTGAAAAAACACCATCACTATTGGGCTTTTTTAAAGGAATTGTGGTTCACCTGGTCTTTCCGCGTACAACGATACCCATATTGTTATGAAATATCTTCATTAAGTCACTAATTTATGCATTTAATTGACTTCAATGTCAAAATTGGTCTGGTCGACTGCAAGTGCCTCTGTATTTACCTGATAGGAGCAGAGCCGCCTAAAC
>JAWQRP010002155.1:0-16412 GCA_033557875.1 Quadriops clusia | reverse complement strand
CATGAACCATACATACTCCAACGGCCGCCAACAGTATACTGAATCGTCTTTGACTGAATCGAAGTTAGAAGTACCTAAATTCTCTTATCGCGGTGTTGCCAAATTGATTTGCGCCATCCTTTTCTTGGTCCATGCATTGAAAAAGAGTGGATGCATACATAGACCCGGGTGATGTACGTAAGTAAGAGGGGAAGGTGTTTACATTTTAAAAATTCGCTCGGTACCCAACGCTCTTAAGGCGATACGGCAACCCTAGCAGTTCGTCAAATACGGAAAAACATATGAACAGCAGCGGGGATTTTGAATCTCTCACTGTGATTGGTCAGATACACTCAACACTAGAAGTTGTACAAATGATGCAAGGAAAGAAAATAATCATAAGGCGAACACCGATTCTGACAAAATAAAATCACTGTCACTGTCCTCCTATAGGAGTGTTCTGTTAAATGGTGTAACAAATTTGCAAGGGTTCACGCGAAGAAATTTCAATCGGTTGAAAAACAAACTCGCTATCCTTCTTACAAGTTTCCATTTTTCCCAGTATTTTCCTATAGGACCGTATAGGTTACCGTGTCGCCTTAAGAAAGTATATGATTTTATTCCTATTTAGTCATGCCTATAACCAGACCTGGATTATTAATAGATAAGCATTTTATGATTGAAAGGTCTAGTAGAACGAAAGTTTGCATTTTTCGATTTTTAAATGGAATATAAGTTTATTTGTCCGGACTTTCTAAGTAATGTATAAATTATTATAGTTATAGATTAGATAAAAAGTCTGTTCATAAAAACAGTTTTGTAATATTGCTCTGTTTGAACTGCTAACTTCAAATCGTTTTCCTGAAAACCTGAAAAATGACAGAAACGTTTGTTCCTTCCATTACATTTTATAAAGATTTATGTACGTTTCATGTAGTCTTCGTCTAGAAGAGTACTGTTTTCATGACCTGGACACTACACTAATTATTCTACACATATATTGCCTTAAACATTGCTTTATTTTAGAAACCTATTTACAAACTTTGTACCTAATTTGTATTTTAACAAGTTCTTTCCTTTCGATGATATACCCTCGTATTTGGTGCACTGTGTCTGCGATTTATCTTAATAAAGAAAAAACTCGTCCCTGAAATAACGTCCCCATCAAAAATGAAAAATAATGCGAGAAATAAATTACATTAAGAAGTAGTAGCTAATAACTCAGGGATCGTGTGACATGTGATTTCTTTCCCGGATGATTAATGATTGCGCGATAATGCAGCCAGGGGCCGCTAACACAGATGTTAAGAGAAAACCCATTTTATTGAATATGATGACCATATCTCCAGATAAAAACGCCATTAAGAAATGCATTTATTTATTTTATTAATTGTGACCGGGCTCCCCGTTTGACAGCAGCAGATAAACAATTTACCTCGGGATTTCGGCCGCGCCCGTTGGCTAGCCGTTTCGATTGCCTTTCCGGATTTTTATTGATGATCTCCGGGAAGCAATCGCGCCACTAAGTGCATTTAAATCTGGATTGATTGAAATTTCTGTGTCTGCGAATGGACAACGTTTACAAACGTCCCCTTGTGCAACATCAATTTTATTAATAACCATAAAATGCTGCTGGACCCTTTGTAAATTACTATTACTCGAATATACATACTCTCTAATCATTGATCCATGTTATTGACCTTGATGACGAAGATATCAAAGTATACAGAAATTTAAAATAAATCGCAGAGATCAAGATAAATTTTCGTTTTATTTCGTTCGCCCCAATTGTAGCGCGAGAATTTTAAAGCCGGGATTATGTCTTACGTTAACGCTCCAGCACAACTATTTGATTTGAAAGGTAAGAAGTGAGCAATTTTCCGCTCAGTAAACATTGACAGCTTCGGTCTGGCCCGGTGGCGGCGCGTCCAATTTAAAAAGCCTGTCTCAAATCCAAATTAGTGTCATAGGGCATCAAATTTCAACCGTTCTTTTATTTATTGATCGCCCATCAAGATGATTTGTCGCCGGAAGAAAACGCCCAGATGACAACCGATTAAACTGGCTCACCTATCCGCCCAATCTCTTCGGCCATTATTACATTACACATAAAACGAAATCATCTGGTAGGTATTAATAGAAACAAAGCTGCAACAATTAGTTTTTATTTAAGAAGACGTATGGGTATAAGAGGAAACGTTACTTTTTATCGCGTTAACCTTTTAGAAACAAAATTAAAACTAGTATTTAAGATCTCCGGTCATTTAGTCACAGTACTCTGATAATTCGTTGTAAGAACAAGCCTTCGTGCAACATTCCTCGACAATGCCCCCGGTTTGTCTCCTGAACCTCCTCGGCATTAAAGCGTTTGCCAAACTCCTGGTCTTCACAGGATATCTCCATATCCTCAAGAAATCCCCTAAATCCTGGATGGAATTCTCCTTGCTTCTAGATCCGTGATAGGATTTCTTCTGGGCGTAAGATCCTCTGCAAACTAGGCTATACATTATGTCGATGTTGGGACCGCACAATTTAACGGGCTTGTCGGGATCATTGGGGAACATCTGAACATCGGAAGAGACTAGAGTTAAAAAGTAACAGAGTCCAAAGAATACAAAAAGCTGACGCAACATCTTGGATTAAGAATGTTAAGAAGGGTGAACTTAAGGGCTGATTGGATACTGGGTTGCCGTAGAACTCCACAAGTGTTTATATAGGGGATTTTAAGAAGCTTTCTAGGGAAGGACGCACGCGGTCATTATCTATGCATAAACGAACATACTTAGTTGCTATGTATGTAGTTACATATAAATATAACGACCTACACATTATCTAGTGAAGTATGAATATTCTAATATGAGAAAATTAGGGAGGCGTTCTGCCGTATTACAACCCACATATCAATTAGAAGGAAATTTATTTCATTTAATTTATTTATTTAATTCTACCCGTAATTTTTTATTATAGTATGTACCTACATAAATTTTTATTAAGGGCCTCATGGAAGAAAGAAGCAAACTCGGCTGTTATTATTTATTAATCATGTTCAATCTGTCTTTAATGTAAAATGATTGTAGTATCGGAGTACCACAGCCCGCCGCAGAATAAATAAGCAAATTACGAAAATTACAGGCATTTGAGCGAAAATCGGCAGAGCCAGGGAATTAAGGGCGATTTTTAAAGATCCCGCGAGATACCAGCGACGAGCATATGTACTTTAGTATTACAGCAATAATAATTTATTATTAACCATTTTCGGCGTATTAAATTTTATTTATAGCAGGTCAATTTATTCGTTAGAACGACGCTTTTTGAGCTCGCAGCAAATTGCCCTTTTCAATCACCCGCTCCTTAAACTCACATAATAATTATCCCCCTTTAAGTAAGCCTCAAAATTGCCCCCCATCGTTCATTTATTATTATTATCACGGTACTATTATTATTTCTCCTTTCCCCTTATTGTTGGCTGAAGAAATTGCTCGCCCAATTACCAATACATAGTAATAGTTGAATCCTTAACTGTTAGCTCCTAATTAAAAGGACATAAACATGAAGCGCCCATTTGTGTGCGTAATAATATTATGTCTGCACTTTCATAACTTTTAAGTACCTGCTCGTAGGTAGGTACTTACAGGTTGTTATGTGTTTACGAGAGGAAAATTGGTTTGAGTCTAATGTCCCCAGTGTTCAAAGCCATCATACTTTGGTCTTGGTTGGAGGTTTATGCGGTGGTGATTACCATTAAGCTCAGTGTTTAGAAACTTAATTGCGAAGTGGTTCCTCTCCGAGGATAGTTCACAATGCGACTCGAACGGGCCCGATTAATATGCACGAATGCAAGAGGTTCATTTAAATTCAGCAATAAAAACACCGAAATTATGGCCGATGTTGGTCGTTGTTGGAGCCGTTTTTTGCGGCCTTAATAATTATAATCAATTTCTCCATACTAATCAGCCAATTAAATCCTTATTTCCCAGTCCGCACTGCACGGTTAAGGTTTACGGTAACGATTTTAACGTGAACAAATTATTATTTCCTCTTACGGCCTTACAGGGGAATTTTCGTCATTGGTAAGGCCTGTAATCGTGATCGTTATAAGATAATATATTACAAATTTATAGTACTACATTCAGAAAAAAAAATTGTTCTTGAACAAGCGATGTCGAATTGATGCAAATGTTGCTATCCTTGTTATTTGTTCATAAGTTAAATAATTAATGGTAATAAATAAGGGTAACATTTTAATGTGTTTAAAGGTGATATCTTTAAAATTATATATGGTATTTACGTGCCATTTTAGGGGGATGAACAACGTATTCGGCAGTATATAAAGGGTGGGCCACCTTAAATGTTCACCTAAAATTACAGTGTTATTAACTAAATTAGGACGATAAAAATTTCAGGATTTTGCAAGGGCTAAAAAATTGAGTTATTATTACGACTCTATTTACCAAGTCAAGAGAATCAAATTTGGGAAATTAAGTGTGTACTGAAAGGATTTAAAACATCCTTATAACTTTTTGCTCTAGGGCGTTTTGTTATCGCAGATGACTTTAGAAAATACATAGTTTTCAAGGTGTTTTTATTGCAAATTCTTATCCCCTAAATGATTCTGCGTACAACCATGTCCATATTATCTATTGTTGTTTAACACCCTTCATTACTTAGTTTTTTTCTATCACTTTATCAACTTGAATATCTTGTGCCTGTTGCGTATGTTTTCTTACGTGCTTGCGTTTATCCTTGCAAATTCTTCCGCTGATCTCTTTCTTCTCTTGTTACTTCTTGTTCTTCTTTTCTCTATAATCAATTTTGTTTCTTCATTTCAGGCAGGTTTGTTTTGCTTAGGTGGTATTAATTATTTTAGATCATTTAGTGATTGAATTACCATGTTTATGCTTTCTTTTTCATTTGTTGAGTCCATTGTCTCAATATCATAATCAGTTCTTATGTATTTTAGCTTTATAACACTCTGTATATACTAATAAATTATGTAAGCAAAAAATCCAAAAGTGAAATACAAAGCAATTCGCGAATATGCTAGCCATTACAGCAAAGAGATCGCGCTATTTTATGCCGTTTATTAAATCATTTGTTATGTATTTTCGACGCCCTTCACGGCGATACGACGTGCCATTATTCGTTACTGTAGGCATTCTGCAAATTTATGATGGTCGTGCTCTAGATTTGCGCGCTTGCTGTTTGTTATCCGGACAAGAAATTTACTCACAACCTCACCATGAAATTGCCACAAACTCTACCCTCTTGGGGATTTTATACCGCGCGTTATTATTTACATACATACTATGTTTCATACTGCCATAAAGTTTACACATATCAGTTAAACTTTTTCACGCTCGTAAATTGCAAATTTGCATCGATTAATCGCCATATGCATATATCGGCAGATGCACGCTCACACCAGTCGTGTTAATCAAGAAGTGAAAATTGAGCACTGATGCCGGAAATGGGAGTTTTCCAACTTATTGGAAAGCTTACAAAGTCACTCGGATTCACGCGTACGTGTACTAATTAATCTACTTTGACAGCATACCGATTTTAATAAAGTACATATCCGGGCCCCGGACTTCATTTATTACGTTTATATGTATGTAGTTATACAAACGCACGCAAATACATAGTGACCCTCTAATTAATTAGTAATGCCATTTGGTACATAGTTGCGTGCATTTAATTATCGAGCAATTAAAACCAAATTTTTAGCCGGAATTTAATGGTGATTGGGCCACCTTATGCTCCATTTGTTTGCAGATGGGACTGGCTGGGAGCGTTCCTGGAGTGCAAACTAGATTAAATTAAGTTTGATTGAATGTTTCTGGTCCCGCAATTCCGACTGATCGACTCGCGAGCAAAATGTGGCCAACTTCAGTAATTACCTGCTGAAATGTTTGCACTTGTTGGATAATAACTTACAAATGAACAGCAGCGCCGCTGTAATTATTGGCTTAATGGCGCTCGCAGAAACTACTCTAGTCTCATTTCTCACCGAAGGAAAAAAGACGTCGTCTGTTTTGTTCTACGAATGTTGTTCAAATTCGCCTTTTGCAACTAAGGGCTCGTTTCCACTACTCAATTTTATTCGCGCCAATTGGACGACGCCGAAAACACATTCGCCCACGCAATCATCCACGCTCACACCCACATTAAACGACTATGCACGTAAAAACTGAGAGAAAAGTAAAATGTGGATAATAAGCAAAAGATGCATTTTTCAGTAACGAGCCGTCATGTTTATGCGTACGAAACATGCAATTTTAGCACGGTACATGCATCCCCAGAGAGCATGACTGCATAAAATACAATTATTGCGTTGTGTGCGCCGCATTGGAATCGAGAGAGCGCGTCAACAATAAATAACGAAATTTTATTATTAAAAATTGATGAGGCTGCTTTTTTCAGACGCTACTTAATTCCCGCGCGCAGCTCATCAGAGAGGGCCTTGAAGTCTCGCTGGCGTCCATTAATAACCTCTCTTATCCGTCCTCGCAGACAAATTAAAGTTTACTCGTCATTTATCAAGAAATAAGAATTTCATGTTAGACGACTATATCTCCAGCCTTAATTTCACAAAGGTGCATTGTCAGGACTCTCTTTGATTTGCAAGGGAAGAAGCTCATAAATTTCCGTTTGAGCCTTTGTCTCATCCACAACTTGACTTGCAATTCTATCCGCGCCCCACCTCCAAAGATTGCTAAACTTAAATCGTTATTTGCTTTATGGAGAGTGTTCCAATTATGCGCGAATCGGCGAAACACATCATCAATCAGCATTCCCCCGAGTTTAACTAAAGCCACTTTTTTAGAAGGTAGAATAACGGGACATTTGCATTTTTAATTGCGGCGGAGTAATTTAAATCGCACCACGCTGCAAGTAATTAACTTTAACCTGAGCAGAACCCGTAGGTTTGAATTGGTTCGCTTTACCATTGCTCGTTATCTACACTCTACACTCGCTAGAAGTCAACCTATCTCTGATGGCATACATTCACCAACTGCAGACAAATTAACGTCAACAGCAAAATAAATAAAAATATTGCAAACTTGTTAGCTCAGTAGTCGTAATCTTGTAAGTAAGTAGCTGTTATGAACTGCTATTTAAGAAGCTCCGTGAGTTGGTGTTGCGGGGGTGTGATAATTCGAATAGGCCGCTCCTGCTGGAGGATGCGACCTGAATTGTTAGGACGTTACGTACGGCACTGGCGAGGAATTGCCTTCATTTCATGCCTTAGCGAGCGATTTGCGCAAAATTATCAATCTTAAACAGTCTTCTGATCTTTGGCTTTGAAATTATAATAGCATCAGAAATTCGTTACGCCGAAATTGCATGTGGAAAAACCTCCGCCGTAGTTTAACTCGATTTCTCTTCCTCTCTAAGATGGGTAATTCGACGTCTGTTCACATGAATGCTTTGCGTAACAATGCATTGTGAGAGGAGAGGAGCCGCTCCAGCTCGAGCAGGCTCGATATTTAAATTGGATGGAGATTACTTTGTGACGCGAATTTGCTTTGCTTCTGCGACGTGTTTCAATCACCCTCGATTTTCTAAGATACCGTGCATTATATACGTTATTGCTACGTGTTTCTCGCAGCCTCACAAACAGTTAAAAACCGTAATTCAACCGATCCTCTGCTTGTCAGAGTTACCACCCCAATGTTTCCCCTAAGGGGAACACCAGCAGTCAAAATATTTTCAAGTTGCGTTCAAAAATTGACACGACACCTCTCCAGAAACTTCCTTACTCTGCACGAAGAGGGCGATGCAGTAATAATATCCGACAAGTTTGGGGGTGAAAATGCGCCGAAATAACAACCCCCTACGACCCCTCCGCCGCACAGGCTACGTTATTACACCGGGGATTGGTTTTATTTGACACGCCGGCCTGTCACTTTCTATAGTTTGGCAAATAAGTGAAATTTACTCTCGACGTGTGGACTAATAAATATCTGTCAGTTCGAGGGTGCAAATACACTGTGTCAGTAAATGCGCCCCTATACGTGTGGATGTGCGCTATACGTTAATGCGGAATCCGAACTCAACACACAACTCATCCTGATTTATTGTAAAGCCCGTAGAATCGAAAATTTGTTTACCTACTCTAAATACAAATATCCCGTTTAATGATTTAGATCCTAATGAGTCCAATTCCAGGGTGGCGCGCGTAAAATTTTCGCTTTTGGACCCTTCGATCGTTTGCCGTTCCCCAAATAAGACTTTTTTCCAAGCCCGAGATTGAGGTCCGTATTTAAAGTTCGAATACTCGGATGATTAATGAATGGGCTAACAATAAAAGCCCGCGAAGCGCTGTCAAAGAAAGTTAGACCGCATAAAAGAGGATTCACCCCGAGCATGAAAATAAATTATCCGCAAATGTTATGGATTTCTTTAAGTGCTTTTTCGGCCAACTTCTCCGGCTAAACGCACGCGTTATCACACTCGCTCGCATTCCCTCGCGCATTCAACCGCACATTCGTTTTCAATCGCACATTCGTTTTACATATCGCTATCGTTATTAACGAGCTTAAAATTGAATTAGCCTAATAAACGTCAGCCTGTCAATTCGGTGTCCGCTGGAAACGAGTGCGTCGCGCCGCACCGCGTCGCCCTGGCTGGCAAATACCGCGTTCGGGGGAAATTTTACAAATGGGCCGGAATTGCCGGAAATATTGTTATCGCTAGCTAAATTTTCAACGTGAATTTGTTCGCCCTCTGCGCCGCTCAATCGTTATTTTTAACGAATCAGTTCTGTCTAATGAACGGGATTGTTTATGACACACGATTTAGGGCGATCGAATGGCTCGCTGTGAAAACAATGCCCTCGTTTTTACCTGAAATTTCAGGTCAAATCTTTGACAATGTGTTACAGCGTAATTGGGGTCTAGATAGGCAACCAAACATACGACTTTGACACCCTGGCATTTTCAGATAAATCACGCAGAGTAGGTACTTATACAACATTTTATAAAAAGAAAAAACTTTATAAAAAAGGTATGTAAAAAAATATCATAAAATCTTTATTCTACCAATACGTTTTATTTACTGCTCTGGGAGAAATAACATTAGATATACACGTAGTTCATTTTATTATTGATAGTACTATATCAAACCTGTGATACTGCAGTTAAGGTCATATATGGGGATATAGGATTTACAATTCTTTGAAGATTAATTTTGAGCTGATAGTTGAAAATCAACTTGATATAAAGTAATACACATATTAAATTTATACTTACAAAATTTGCTGCGTTTTATGTAATAATCTGCAAAATAATATACAATGTTCTAGGATCTTGGACTTTTTTAATGTATGTATTTGAGGTTGTTTTCATGAGTATTGGTCCATTAAAATTAACAATATTAGGAAAAAGGCTATATTTTATGAATAATATTCCTGACGCGTTGAGTGTTTGCGGCGTAAAAAATAATCCACAAAATGTGGCGTAAAACAAATAATCCAATTGTATAATTAAGAGAATTAAGTATATATCTGATTTAATTCCAATCGATAGTCAATACAATAAATTCTATACCGTGATTTTCTTTGATTCTAGTAAAATCGAGTGCCCAAACTATTTCGCCGGATGGCCGGGATTAAATCTATAATTCATCAGTTATTCCCTTAAAGCGCCACGTACTTTCATTTATACTCTTTTAGTGGGGATAATTATGAATTTAAAGTACGAAATTAATTATAAATTTAAAAAAAATAACGATTTAGGTAATTTAATTGACTATCAATATAATTAATATTTATATTTACAATTTATCTTGGAATAAATATATGTTATTTCTTTATAACATTTCTGATACTAATAAATAATATATATATATATATATATATATATATATATATATATATATAAGACATAATTTACACCTTCTATTTTATGGATGGATCCAACCTTACATATTTCGTATGTCTACTTACGTAATATTTTAGATTATATGATTAAAATTTATTTTTTTCAGTGATGACCCCTTCTTACACCAATCTCTATGTTCTGCGCATAAGCTACCGTTATTATGTTTCTCCCCAAAGTTCATATACCCAACTTGACCAGAACACTTGATTCGAAAGAATAATAAACCACAGATGATTCTTCTAGAACCTTATATTGATGACTTTCAAATAAATCGACCAAGAAAAATATTCGATTCGTTATTGATAAATCCATTCTCCGGAAAATCCTCTAAATAAATAGAATGACTAGTTAACAACATGTCAGGTATATAATAATATATTAATAGAATTTTGAAATAGTAATCACCTACCCATTAAATATATAGAGGAATATCTTACGGAGCTTCTAATTAAAAAGGATATTGCCTTTTCTTGTATCAACGATACTATCTATATCCGCATTAGCGTATGTGATTGACACTGAAGAAACCTTCACTTTTTTTAAATCACGAAACAAACTAGTAACAATATAAATCACCTACTCAGGAATTCCAAATTGTTTATAATTAATATCATGAAATTACTTGTTGAATACTATTAGCATTGAATATAGAGTATATATACTCTATATTCAATGCTATTAGCACAGATATTATCTGTGCTATTAGTATATCTGATACTTTGGCAGATCAATCACTGAATTATAATATCCGTCAAATTTCTTCATTTTTTTCATTTTTAAATTATTTTTGTTTAAATATCCACCGCCTACATAATATACACGTTACGTTTCACGGATATCCGCTTCCCCAGAAGAATTACATTCTAGGAAAAACACAATAAAAACACTTTAGGCATATGGTATTATTCTAGGTTAGGTGAGATATCTCAAAATATTTTGTTCTTACAAATTCAATTATAGTCCAGAACTAATGAACACATTTTTATAAACTAAATTAAACTTAATTCTATTTGAAAATTACATATTGTATCCTCAAAATGTAAATTTAAGCGCATAGTATGTATATATCTTCAAGTAGAATTAATTTAGTTTATAAGAATGTGTTCGTTAGTTCTTGCATATAATTGAATTTGCAAGTACAAAATATTTTGAGATATGTCACCTAACCTAGAATTCCATGTGCCTAAGGTGTTTTTTATTGTGTTCTTCCCTAGAATGCAATTCCTCTGAGGAAGCGGATATCCATGAAACGCTCAATGCGTCAGGAATATTATTCATAAAATATAGCCTTTTTTCTTCATATTGTTTATTATTATTATTATATTGTTTATTTTAATCGAGGAATACTCATGAAAACAAGCTCAAATACAAAATAATACAAGTATGTAACAGTTTTAGTAGATTAAAATTACATTTTTCAAAAATACATATATGACAATTTGATTCAAGGTTTCAATGCTTTAGGAAATATAAAAGAGATTTATTTGAATTGTTTGAATTTTTCAGTAAAATATACAATTTTTGCTAACAATAATTAGGCTGTCCTACCCCGTCAAGGTGATATCTAATTTTAGAGTAAAAACAAGAAGACGTGTTGGTTTGTGTAAAAATTGATAGTTTGATGACAGATAGAAACCGTTACAAATAAAGTAATTGATTTTCACACGGACGAGCAAGTGTACTTATTTAACACTAAATAAAAAATTCCTTTAAAGAATTGCTTTTATTTAAGTGCACAAAAAGCAAAAAATAATTTTTGAAACAGTTGCCTTACTCTTGATTTTCTAGAACTAAACATAAAAGCATGGGGTGCTTCTCTTTATGAATAGATTTATATAAAATATTTATTTCCAAAGAAAACTTTAAAATTTCAATATAATCTATAATTTACATCAATTACCAATATTGCTTTTGCATCCCCAATTATCTCTATGCAAAGGTACACATTTCAAAATTCACTAAATAATATAAGTGTAAATTTTAAATGTCTACCTTTGTATAGAGATATTTAAAAATATAAAAATCAATTTTTGTAATTGAATTAAATTATAGGCAATATTGAAATTTAAGTCTTCTTTGAATAGAAATATTTTATATGAATCTATTCATAAAGAAAAACACATTTTTTGCTTTTTAGTGCACTTAAATAAAAACGTTTCTTTAAAAGAATTTTTATAATGTTTTTATTTTTTAGTTTTGTATTTTTCACTGTTTAGTGAACTTAAATAAAAGTGCTTCTTTAAAAAATATTATCCATTTTTTTATACAGGGTGGTCCATTTATCCTGATACTTGCAAATATCGGACAAATGAGTCACGTTAGAAACAGATGGTTTTAAGAATATAATTTAATGGCAAGGGGGAAAGCGAAATACATGATGTACGCTTTATTTGTATGAGGAGTTCAAGGTTATTTCAAGGGCATTAAATTTTTTTTAAATGGAAACATATATTTTTTATTGGTTATTCATATTGTTAGCAAAAAAAATAAAAAACTTTTGTATAAAAATTTTTCAAATTAGAGCATAGTTTCTTAGATATCTGTCAAGTAAATATTGTTTTCAGAAATTTATTTTATTCCGGTAGTAGGCATATAACGGTTTATAGAAACAAAGGAACTTCATAATATTTCATATACGTCTAAATATTTATTAAAAATAATAACGATGTTCAATTCACTCCTCCAGGGTACTTATTATTCGAATCTATAAATGTAGTTTTCATAGTGTCATTTTTGTTAATATTGTACTATACAAAAACGACTATAATGGCAACTAGGTACATGAAGTTCTAGGAAACATTTTATATTATTTTATTTTATTTGAAATAGTATTATTATTAATTAATTGTTACTTTTGAGAATGATCAAAAGAAATGTTAATTCAACAATATCATAGTACTGTCAGTGAGGTGTTTATTTAATTGATTTAAAAATTGATAGGTACTATTTAAAATAAAATAAAATGTTGCCTAGATCTTTATGTGATTGACATCCCAATGGTATTTGTTATTATCACATATGTGTTATTATTCGGCATGACGAAAAAAACACTAAGAAAACTACATTTATAGATTCGAATTATAGGTACCCTCGGGGGAAAGAATTGAACAGTGTTGCTATTTTTAATAAATGTTTAGACGTATATGAAATAATATAAAGTTCTTTTGTTTCTGTAAAGTGTTATATGCCTACTACCGAAATAAAATAAATTCCTAAAATCAATATTTTGTCGACAAATATCTAAGAAACTATGCTCTAATTTGAAAATTTTTTTATACAAAAGTATTTTATTTTCTTGCTAATAATATGAATAAACAATAAAAAAATATATGTTTCCATTTAAAAAAATACAAATACATCGTTCATCATGAATTCCGCTTTCCCCCTTCCCATTAAATTATATTCTTAAAACCATTTTTCTCTAAAATGATTCGTTGGTCCGATAATTGCAAGTATCAGGATAACTGTAACGGTTAAAGCAAAGGAACCTGAAAATCTACAAATTAACTGGGTAATATCCTGATTTACAAATCAGTTCAAGTATAAATTTATTTTTCTCATATTAACTAGGTAATTTGCAAGTAAACTTTTCATTTTAGCTTGTAGTATTGTGTGTTTGCATTACTATGGATAAAGTAAAGATTTTAATTTAACAAGTAAACAGATGCGCCGACTAGGTTGGTCGCCCAACGAAGTGGTATGGCTGTGATGTGGCGCAAATTGAATATGAAAATCAATGGAAAGGAATGAAACAGCACCCTCAAGTGAAGTGGCGAGTGACACACCAGCAGCATGTCTCCTACAAGTTTTCACTTGGATTAGTGTGTCAAAAAATAGCTGTATGTTATCTCTAAAATTATGTAGTACAGTGTAAGATAGGAAGCAGTAGAACATGATAGTAATAGGGGTAGTTTCACAATTTTTAAGTGTGAAATATTTCAAATAGAAAACATGCAAACAATTTGTTGAGCAAATTATTGCCATTATTTGATTAATTATTGTAAAAATAAAACAAAGTATAGTGGTCACAACAAGGATGTAGAATTAAGTAAATAATTGACGAAGAATTTGTAAGTAATTTATTAGGCACGATACGCATTTCGGTCCATTCTAGGCGTTCGACGAGCGCTGAAAGGGATAAAGGCATTTTTACAATATAAATATAAATCAAAAACACAGATAACATAACATAGTGAGCAAGATACAAAAACAATATATCATTATGAACCGTATATGATTTAAACAAAAGTGAGATTATGAAAAATGAACCTCTAATTGAAAAAATTAGGCTAACCTGGAGTCAAAAAACTGTACAAATTTATATTTGCGTAACTGGACATAAGGAACAAACTTTGTAGAAATGAAAAACAGCAGACATAAAGCTAAAATGTACAATGGACAAAACGAGGTTCCCACTAATAAAATTGTAAAATGACGTAATGTGAATATAGTAATACCACATATAATTATATGAGGTAATACATGCGCAAGCAAAGACAATCATAAGAACTCGAGTAAAGTTGTCTACAAAGAAGCTAAGCAAAAGATCAAATCAACAAAAAATGGGAATGATATTAGTGAGACTACATATGAATATTTAACGACTAATTAGATCTAATATCTATCTACTTATGATTTAATTCTAATTGTCGATTGAGACACTTGTTGTGATCTTCACCTATTGTTCTCTGGATATAACCGTACTCCCTCAAGTTCCTCTTCCTTATGTGAGATTCATTTTCGATAAGTTTAAAGTCATTAATGGTAAATACTAGCAGGCAACCCGTGAAGAGAGAGAGTGTGTCTTCCTACTTCAGAATTCGTGCGGTCTCTTATGTGGTCTCTGGTTCTAACTCTCACTGATCTACCCGTCTCTCCAAAATAGACAATCCCTCAATAAGGGCATGTGGTCTTGTAGATGCCTGGTCTATCCAATCCGTCAATTTGGTGTTTGCTCTTTATTAGTTGGGATCCTAGCGCAGATTTATTCCTGCAGACTCCAACCATCACTACAATCATAAAATTGCTAGTTTGCATAATTATATCCACAGACTTTTGACAATACCACTTTCTGATCAACATTTCAACAACGAATTAAAAACTCTTCAAATAATAGCTAAGAAAAATAAATTTAACCCAAACATAATCAATAAATTATTATATAATCAAATAACTCCAAAACAAAGCCACTCTTTCCATTATTGAAGACAATCCCCAAACTTCCATACAGGTCTATCACATATAACACCACAAAATTAAACACACTTAGAAACACAATTCTGCGTTTTACTTCGGCCTATATTAAGCGACGATGAATCCAAAGGTAAGACCTCTTATATTTTATTTTGTAGTAAGTTGTTTTTTTTTCTTTGTCGCGCGTATCCTTTTTTTTCTTATGTAAATATCCAACCTACTTGCCACAACATATTTTGGTCCTTCGTAGTCGGATTGGGTTAGCCCGTGGTTTTCCGTCCGTATTTGTATTCATTGTGTAATATTTTTGACATTTAGGCGTTGTCCGGTTTGGATATTTTTCGTGTAGCTGGCCTTGCGTTTTGTGTTTGAGTTATTGCAATCATGTCAAACGCGGATGACTTGGATCTGTTGATAATGCGTCGAGCACG
Organism: Quadriops clusia; assembly: GCA_033557875.1. NCBI lineage: Eukaryota > Metazoa > Arthropoda > Insecta > Coleoptera > Hydrophilidae > Quadriops > Quadriops clusia. Next base: position 928 of record JAWQRP010002155.1, on the reverse strand, counting down.
CTATTTCGAGAGGTTGCAAACTACCTACGATTTGTCGTTGCGAGTTTTAAATGGTCCGAAAGTACGTTCTAGTTTTTCTGCCCGGTGTGCTAATTTAGATTCAGATTTGGCTGAGATCATCAAACAACATGAAAACATTCAATTATTGCAGCGTAAATTAAATAAAGATTATGTTATGACAAATACCGAAATTTTAGCTTCGGAAACACTTTATTTTTCAATTAAGGAAGTTTGTGCTCAACTGTGTGATATTCCGGGAACCACTCCTGTAAGTAAGCGTAAGCTACCTACGGTAGAGGTTCCTAAGTTTGATGGAGATTGGAAAAATTGGCTCGTCTTTCATGATACGTTTCAATCTTTAATTCATGATAACTCACATATTAGACTAGTTGAGAAATTTCATTATTTGATTTCTAGTGTTTCTGGGTCGGCTTTGATTCTGGTAAAGTCGGTGCCTATTACCGAGGCAAATTACCCCATTGTGTGGCAATCTTTCCTGGATAAATACAATAATCCACGATTTATTGCAACAAATCTGTTTGACCAAATTTTAAGTAACGTACCTCTTACTAGAGAGTATGCAGTGACGTTAAACAATTTTCTCATAAATTTTGTTGAACCCGTGAACGCAATCAAGGCATTAAATATTCCTGATTTGAAGGATTTCTTTCTTGCACAATTAGCTTTACGCCAATTATCGAAAGAGACTCGAAAAACATTTCAAGGAGATCAATGTAGGTACTAACTTTCCGAAATTTGACGATTTAATTAAGTTCGTACAGAATCAAATTCGTATTTTATAAATGTCTGATGGACCTGAAGTTAGGAAAGATACTTCTTCTAAAAGTATAAACAATAGTAGCTATTTGAATTTGAAACCGAAACGTGCGCTTTTAGCAGGTGAAAATACGAAAGATTTTTGTCCGTG
>JAWQRP010002154.1:0-16413 GCA_033557875.1 Quadriops clusia | reverse complement strand
TAATATGTACTCGTGTACATGGTCAGATGTACATGTGCACATGGAAATAAGTATACGTGTACATGGTAATAAATATATGTGTACATGGTTGCCCGTGATTTTTCACGGGCATTAACAAGTAAATCATAATTGGTTTCCAATGTTTGTATGTACCTACCTACTTATATAAAAAATTATTTCTTTTTAAAAACATAGAATAGCTTTTAAATAATAAATTATTATCTACTTTTATTCGCTATATGCGATATACATAGATTTTATTGAATATTTTTTTCTAACATGTATCCTCACTAACCCAGTTGCGATGGCCACTATCAGATTCTAATTGATTAAACTGGCGCCATATAATGTAACGATTCACATATAAGTATTGTGCGTAAGCATGACTTCACTACTAATTCTAAACGCTTTTATTGAATAAACATAGTATGGATAGACAATGTGATGCAACCGTTTCACGCATGGTTATAAGCGAATAGTTGTTATTGTACAGCATACAACAATAAACAGAGTTCGAACATGATATTGCAAAACGTACATATGTCGTTACGAACTCATAAATTCGATTTATAAGGAAAATGCTTTAACAAACGCGATAAATAATAAAAACATTCATTAATTATGAAAGCAGTTAGTCGAATCCTATCCTGAAATTATCAATTTACGAATTTCGTTATTAAAACAACAAGCAAGTTGCATTTAATGCAATTTTTAGTTTTTTTAGTTAAAAAACTAAATTTATATTGCGTACAGTTTTCCCTTGATAATTGTTTATGACTTAGCAAATTTAAAATAAACAGCGCCTAAGTCTTTGAAGCTTGTGTGTCATAATGTTTATGCTATTTTCCGTGTTTAACATCGTAAAACAGAATGTAAATTATTTATCGTTTGTTACAACATACGGGATCTTACATTAAATTTCAGCATTTTATTCCATGTTTTCCAGTGATTACTAGGTATACCCACGTACGTAGTGTGTTTTTCTTAGTTAAAGCCCATAATCATCGGTGATGTAGCCACAAAACGCAGCAGTCAGTAATAAAAGAAATTCACTAGTGGTAACATCTTATTTAGTGCCTGAGGATGTTATCTTTTCTGTTAACTTAGATTATTTATGGATGCACCTCCAGTTGTTGTATCTTTATGTACAGTTTTGATCCTTTCTGTTGCAGCGTCTTTAGTTGAATTAGTTGTAGATGAATCTTTCAAAAATACATTGTCAAGAGAAACCCGAGAAACAAAGAATAAACATGGCCACATTCGCGTGTTGGCAACTCTGAAGTTAGGATTCCAACCACATTCAAATTTTAGTTCATTATGTGCAAGTACAACAAGAATCTTCCAGTAAATTATTCTGTTGGAGGTGAAAATGAAACGTGGTATATTAATTACTTACATGTTACAAACCAATAATTTCAAAGTGAAAATATAGTGCAATTGTGTACGATTTTGCCAGCAATAATCTTTAAAATCAAATCCGCTTCGACCTTTTCTAGGCCAAATTTAAATGACCCATATATCCTTAAATTATTCCTTTGCTTGCATACATAACGCCGAGATTATAATGCACCTCCTCCCTCTAATGTATTCTGGAAATTTACCATGGAATGTGTAAGCAATATTACGAGAGTATCGATCTTGGGGCCTGTGATGTTAAATTTTAAATTTGTCTCATTTAGAAGCTAAATAATGCATGCCATTTTCGCTGCTGGCAAATTAGATGTCCACCTTTCAAGTGGCCTCCGAAAAAGGTGCGAACTTTTTGTGAATGGACAACATGTTTGTATTACGACTTAACGATGCCTTAACAAGATTGCTTTTGGGTCGCAACATATCTAGGGTCTAAAGTCTATAAAATTACGCATTCAAATTTTTCTTTTGATAAATAGAAATCGGACAGATAAAAATCCACGTTCTTGTAAAGTTTCATCAAACTCCGTTTAAGAATTGAATATGTAATATATGAAAAAATTCTGTAAAATTGATAACGGTATTGTCAATGACCGCCAGAAGGTCATCTAGCCATCCGAATGTCACGGTTTCCTAACAATTGCGTATAAATTTGAAAAACATTTCTGGCATACTCGATAAAATTTTCGTGGCAAATAAATTATTTTTATTGGTAAACACTTTTGCTTGCGATGTCTTCAAGGCAAAGCGGATAACAACAGTTCGTTTGCAAATTCGCTGATAAAGTTTACTTAGGAAAAACGGTGCTTATACGCTTTAAACAGGCTATCCGTGGTGTTAAATGGATTTAAAGGGATTTTGAAACTTTATATAAGGCTTACTATGTGAAAGACGACTGACTGCAGGTGAATTGCTTATTTGCGTCACTTGTGTGTAATATTCACGTTTTTAATCAGTATTTAAGAAGACTCAGGGCAAATTTTGGAAGTGAAAACTGGAGTTCTTCCGTTGCGTTCATGTGATGTGCACTGGGAAATTCTGAAGGTTGCAGGCTATCGATTTTGGTATTAGCATAGAATATCGTAGAAATGTTGAAATTGCGTGAGAGTGACTGGGATAATTTTATTTGATTCATATCCCAGTCCGTCGTACGCTACCATTGGATCAGCCAATTTGTGAGGCTGATGCGGGGATGTACAAGCACATTAATACCAATATGACTCTAATTGATGCCATCATCTCTGATACACGTTGCGAAATTATTTCTCACCGCACGCAGAATAGTTTTCAAACTAAATTATCCCGCTGCATTAAAAAGTGCACGTAGTAAAGCTAAAGTTGATTCTATAGTGTACTATAATCGCAGGTGTGTAGTAGATGTTTCTAAAAAAAGCCGTCCACTACTTTTATTGTTTATATAAAGATAAATTCCATCGTCTGGGATGACATTGGTTTCATAAATAATAATGATGGAACAAATTGCACCATTTATGTCTCTTGAGGCAGTTATTTTAATTCCATTCAGATCTGGGCATGATGTAACGTTACCTTGTAATGTTTTCAATATTGTTTTCCACTTCCCAACTAGCCCAAGGTGTCAGGCGGAAGCGTTCCCACAAAAACGTGATTGAGATCGGAATGGAAGACCTGTGTAGTGATAAGAGGCGGTATATTTCGTAGAAATAAATACACATTAGTTTCAGTGAAAACTACCCGGTTCTGAAATAAAGGATGAAGTTAACTCTGGAACTAAGACTGAATTAATTAGAAAGGAAAAAAAATTGGATAAGTGTTAGAAAAGAGAGACAAAATTGCGGGAGCAATTATAATTAATTGAGATCCGTGGATGTGGAAATATGGTTGGTGATAAACAATCTTATAATTGTACCTACTAAAGAAAAAATTGATTTACTTTTTTTCCAAAACTTTATATTTCAGATTATAATTGCCAGGATTTTGGAATGTAGCAGAAAGAAAGATATCACAGTCTACAGTGAAAGACACTTACGCGACACACAAGTAAAAGTGGGTCCCAGCATGCGTGCCAAGTTTTCTCTATTTATTGTGTGTTGGAGGATGAAACTTAAAATAGTTGCAGCAGATAGAAATAATTATTTAGCTACCCAAGCAGGATTGAACAGATTTAAAGCTGCTGCTAAAAGCAAGTGTAATTATTTTGCAATGTTATTGAAGCTATAAACAATAAAAAAAATTGCGACTAAACTCATGGGGCACAGAAAAGGCGCGCGAAATGAACCTCCAATCAACTTCCAAAATAATAAAATGTTATACGTGCAGTTCATGAACCTGGAGCGAAACAATCACTTCGTACACCTTGAAATCCACGACACACTGTGGTGTGTCGGTTGGGAGATCATTGAACTGGTTTTAGAGCGCCTGTTTATTTACTACGACGTAGTAAATAGTATTAGCTAATTTCAGGTCACAGCAGCGCAAGGAGCGTATATTTAGCCCATTAAAAATTGCTGTCTTCGTTTCGTGGTCACACCACATGAGCCTCGACCGACACAACATTATTTATAATCTAGATAAAAACGTTAGACTGTGAAGACATCACATTTTCGCTTGTCAAAATAAGTTCTAATACGCGCTTTCACAAGAACATCAAAAAAATTGGCGTCGTTTGCACGAAAATAAGATGCTGTTATTGACGATAGACCAAATGATTACATTTTGTCCAAAATAACTGTTTTAAAAATAACGCTAGGAAATCTGCTTAAAGAAAAAGAAACACGTATGAGTATTTCAAGAAAAACGAAAGAGCAGTGCGGTGAAATGTATGCAATGTTTTCATCGAGATTAAGTGCCAAATATTCTCGACGTATTTATCATTTATAAAAAACGGACAGTTGGCGAGCATTAAACAATTTCTGGATTTTCTAACTATTCCGCGGAGTCATTAAACTATTAAAAGCCTTGTTTACAACTAGAGTCTAGTAATGGAAGATCTCATAAAATAGTCGCATTCTTATTCTAATTAATTCTTTTTGGGAATTAAATCATAAGTTAAGCAACCTGTTCGTCCAGTTTTAACCGCGCGCCTCCACCAATTGTGCAAGTTGAATTTGTACCTGTTCTAATTTATAACATGCTTTTCAATTTTATGTTTAACTGGCAAACGTGTCTTTTCTTCGACCAGCTTAAATATAGATAGATACATTTTATAAAGCGGGAAAACAAGAAAGGGAGAGAGAGAGGGAGTGAGAGAGAGGTAACCATAGAAATGTCTATTGTATACTATGTATTGTAGTAAATGCAGAACTATCGAATGTGAAAAATCTCGATTTTAATTAATTATTAACTAATCGCAAAATATACCATTTACAGAATGTTAAGATACCCAGAGAACCACAAAGGTAAGCGGGAAGAAAAATCGTATCGTGAAACACTGATTTCACATTCTAAACTGAAACACTTATTTCAGTCTTCTGAAAAGTAGTAATTTTCACATTCAATAGTCCTGCATTGTAGTGACGATATATTAGCTTTCTTGGACTGATCAATTACGCAAGGGAACAAAATTTAACTTTTTTTTGTTGCATTGAATTTTATGCCTGTTGTTTACTAATTTGAGGTCGTTGATTTCAAATCTACCCGCATTTGATTTTTAGCAGCTCTAGTTTTTGAGATACAGCTGTCAGACATATTTTTGTTCTAGTCGCATTTAAACTTCAAATAAACCGAGCTGTTTTTTAAAAAAGTTTTTTGTTTAACTATGTCTACGTCGAGAACGATCTGTAAAAACGACCCCAACTATTTTTGTAGCGTCTGTGGTGAATATACATTCATAAAATGCAGACTTAGTGCGTCGTAGTTCATAAAACAGGTGTATTTTGATTATTTTGGATTCCCTTTGGATACCCGTGACAAGTACTGGCTGCCTCATATGATATGTAAAACATGTCTGGAGTCTTTGAAATAATGGGCGAATAAGAAAAGACCCCATTGTAATTATCAAACACCAATGTTGTGGCGGGAACCTTCCAATCATCAAGATGATTGTTATTTTTGTGTGGTTGATATAAACGGGATTAATAAAAAAAACGGTCGAAATAGTTTTACCGTAACTTGTTATCTGTTACTCGACCAGTCCTGTACTCCGGCGATGCGCCAGCTTCTTCATCTGCCCAAAATGATCACGAGTTAGAAGAAAAAAGCTCTTCTTCAAGTGATGAAAGTGGGACAACTGATTTTGACACAGATATTTCTTCTGAGCCCCAGCCCTTTAATCAGAAAGACCTCAGTGCATTAATCAGAGGCCTTGGTCTATCTAAAAAAGCATCGGAGATTCTAGCTTCTTGATTAAAGCAAAGAAATCTTTTAACCCCAGAAACAAACATTTCATACTATCGTAACCGAGAGACAGAATTGCTTTCATTCTTTTCTGAAGATGACGATTTTGTTTTTTGTTCTGATGTTCCTGGTTTATTGAAAGCGATGGGAGTACAGAAGTATAGTCCAAATGAATGGCGTTTATTTATTGATTCCTCTAAATGTAGCCTAAAATGTGTACTTATTCATAAGGCAATAAGCTGGGTTCGATACCGATTGCACATTCACCTACAGTCAAAGAAGAATATGCTACTGTAGGTGCTGTTATGGGTAGAATCAAGTACAACGAACACAAGTGGCCGATATGTGTAGATCTAAAAATGGTGAATTTTATTCTTGGACAACAAGGGGGTTATACAAAATATCCTTGTTTTATTTGTTTGTGGGACAGCAGATCTAAGTCTGAGCACTGGGTTAGAAAAGATTGGTCGGGAAAACTGAATGTGATAAATGAACCTCTTGTGCCCAGGGATCGCATAATACTGCCACCTTTACATATCAAACTAGGGCTTATGAAACAATTTGTCAAAGCTCTGAAGAAGAATGGTGATTGTTTTAAATACATCTCTAAAAAGTTCAATAATTTGAGCACAGAGAAACTTAAAGTTGGAATTTTTGATGGTCCACAAATAAGAAGGTTGATAAAGGATGAAAACTTAGTTATATGACTGATATGGAAAAAAATGCCTGGAATGAATTCATTTAGACTGCACAAAATTTTCTGGGAAACAAAAAGGATGAAACTATGCGGAGCATATTGAATTGATGTTGCCACACTTCCAGCAGCTTGGTTGTAATATGAACATCAAAGTACACTTCCTCCACAGCCATTTGGACCGTTTCCCTGAAAATCTTGGTGATCTGAGTGAAGAACAAGGGGAACGGTTCCATCAAGACATTCGAACTATGGAGGAACGTTACCAGGGTCACTGGAATGCTCACATGATGGCGGACTATTGTTGGAGCATTAAAATCAGCCCTCGTGAACCAAGTTAAGCAAGAAAATCTTATAAAAGAAAATTTGTTTAGAAGTAGTGGTTGTTTTTCTAATGGTTTTCTTAATAAAAAATATATTTTTCTTAAAAACGCGTTTTAATTATATCTCAAAAACTAAAGCTGATACAAACAATCTGATTTCAGATCGGAAATTGGCACCCCGAGAAAATATAATATTAGTCATAATATTACATGCAACAAAAATGCTGTTTCCTTGTGTTATTTATTATTTAATTTTTAATCTGTATCTTTACATATGGAATTTCTTCACCAGTCACTCATCACAAAGAAGAAATGAGTCTATTTCATTTGCAGGAAATAGATTAATACTGTAACCTGGAACCAAGGTACTTTTAAAATAGGGCAGTAGATATCTCATTTTGTAAACAAAACTTGCACTTATTTTGAAACTGTTTTTTTTTCTATAATTGTCACACATGATACACCCGGTAAAATCTCTACTCCCAAAACTTCTCGTGAGAATTCGTCCATAAGCATTGTTAGCAGATTCCTACATGACAAAATAAAGCTTCTTGCAGTATATCAATTCTGTCGATTGGTCTACTTCTGGGATTTCGGAATTATGAGTGACTGATGAATGAGCAATATTTGCATTTTATGTGTAAACATTTTATTCCCACAAAATCAACGGAATATTGCTTCCAAGAGGCCTAATAATAATGCTACAACATGGGTACAAAAGCAACTTGAATCAAGTCCTCCTCATTTAATTGCCTTTCTCCTAAAACTATGGTCAATCAAAAGGATCCGCCACTCACGCATCCTGGAGTACATGTAGTATAAATAAAGGAATTAGCATAATGCTCAATTGAGGCCGACTAGACGTACGTGCGTGGCCGCATCTGGAGTCTTGTACACGCAAGCAAGGAATGGCAAAGGTGGAAACTAGCAATGAACCGCAATTACGGGGCTAAATTTCACTTATATTGTTAATTAAAGCCGATGCGTGGGCCGGCCAATCCTACGTGTCTACATCCAATGAGCTTGGACATGCTTACGGGTACGTGCTTGTTGCGAGTCACGCGTTTGATCTCGCTTATGAATGAATTTCATTTGTGCACTGTATTGGTTGAGATAGGAGTATAGGAAGTAGTGTGGTATGAGGCGTATTTAATTACACTCTCTATAGCATCTTGCTCTATTGCACTTCGTAACACTTCTTTTCGTTCACAAAAAAAATGGTTCTTTTTCTTTCGAAGCTTTCCGGAAATGAAATCTAAATTGACATTTGAGGTTCCTGCGTGGATTTTGGCTTTGAATACGTATACTCTGTGTTACGTTGAAGTTTACATTGTCCATAATTCCGAAAAAGAGTGAAATAAAATTAATAAAATTAAATGACCACATCAACAATAATAAAAACAAAATTGTAATTTATTAAAACGGAACAACGCGATTGCGCATTGGTACTTTGCCTACGTTGTAGTTAGCGATTTAATAAAAGCCAGCACTTCTTGTATATTAAAGGGATCTTTATCAAATACGTAACATCGCAAACAATTTTCTCGCGTTTCCCCCTCAGGCAATTAATTCCAACCCTGCTTATGTTCCTATTCTTCTCCTTATCTTTGCCGTCCGTTTACAAGCAGAATTAGGCCAAGAACATAAGAACTAACAGTTTTTTGTCGATCTAACCTTCGCCCAGTCTCTCAAAATTATTTACGATACATAAATTCATCATTTGTGACAAGCAAGCAGTAACCTACCTAAGCTAAAATTATCGCATCAGAATATACAACAATCACTTTAAATATTAATTGCACATTGCCTCGCATCAATCAATTTTAAACGCACCATTATAATTAAATGAAAATTCCGTGCACAGATACGCGGGGATTCGAAATTGGCATCTGATTATCGCAAAACCGTGAATTTATGGAACGATAATTGCAACGTTTGTCTAAAGCAATTTCAATATTGCCACACTCGAAGTGTCCATAAATTACTAGTAAACAATCACCCATTTTTTGCGCTGTAATGAACGATTGCGGATGTGGCCTGGTATTTACGGTTTGTCATTATTCCAACAACTAACAAAAAAACACTAGGTACATAAAATCCTATTGCTTATGGATGGTTTCGGATCGAACCGTCTATACTCGCTTTTACCAATTTTACATTATCCATACATATATGTCACACTTTTAAACTATTAACATTTTATCTGATAATGTACTGCATTATAATTTGCTACTCATCTTTTTTTCTTCAAGCGCTATTTTTGTTCCGAAGGTTGACAATTAGTGTCCTTGTACCACTTACTTAGGTTCTTAAGCCCTGAATTACATCTTCTTCCTTCAGTCCTTGCTAAAGCAGAAATGCAACTCTGTTAAGTATATGAAGGGTTCCGGCAAGAAGTTTAAGTAAATTGACATTTTTAAACAATGATTTTGTTTTAAATTTTGTACTAACTTTAGAAATAACGAAAAACTCAAATTTCTAAAATCTAACTGAGCATAGCGTATATTCTGTACGAGCTTGCTATACTTAGTATTTTCTAATACTTTTGCCAGTATTCTTAGAGAGTGACTTAATAAACTTATTGTATTGCATAGTTGAGGCAGAATGACTTGAATCAGTCACCTTATATTACATTTGTTCAAAGAAAAGTCGACCATTTCCTGTTTTATAGATATTATGAAACAGTTTTACTAGAATATAAACATAATTTTGTTCTACCATTCTTAAGACTTCCTTACGTACTTTGACGATTTTTTGTGTTTGCTATGCTAAAATTATCGTATTTTGCTTGTAATCCTTCTATGCTTCCCATTTTCTCTTATAGAAGTTCTCTGTTCTTATACTGGATTTTCTTCTGATTTGTTGGTGTTTACTATAATGAACACATTAATTGGCGTACGATATTTAAAATGTATTATTTATTTGATTCTGCAATCATTTAATTAACTAAGTTTTCCTAAATACATTGTATTACCTGATTACAATTGATGCACCATAGAAAGAAAATCCCAAGATTAAAAAAGAATATAAAAATCAAGAGTCCAAGATTCAATATTGTTGATATGTAGTTATTACCTTCACTCTATCATTAATGGTATTTAAGGTTGCTCATTTGAATGTCCGCTTACTAGTGGCTAAATTTTCTGAAATAAAAACCTTGATTGTTTCTCATGATTATGACATTTTTGCAGTAACGGAGACTTGGCTTTCACCAAACTTCAATACCGAAAATATAAACATCGACGGTTATAGGTTTCGTCATTTGGCTAGGTCTCTTCGTGTGGGGGGTGGAGTCGGATTTTATATTAAAAATAAGTACAATTATCGCATTATTTTGGGAGAGATTTGTAATGCACTTGAACAGATATGGATAACAACTAAAATTAATAGCTAAATATTAACACTCGGCGTAATTTATCGTTCCGGACCTTCTCTTGTTGATTTTTTAACACTATACGAAAGAAGTCTCTACCTTTCTGCGACCATTTTATTTGTGTGGGCGATTTTAACATAAATGCACTATCTTTTACAGATTCTCATTATAATAGAATTTTAAATATACTAGATTCTTGTAATTTAACGCAATTAATCACCCACCCTACGGGAATAACTCAAAACTCTATCACGCTGATTGACTTTGTAATTATTGATAGCGGTGCCGTGTTGCTGGATTCCGGGGTGATGGCGGTGCATGACGTTGCCGACCATTCATTGGTTTTTTGTACCATGGCTCTATCTCCGCCACCGTCGGAACCTGTGCAAAGAAAAATCAGAGATTTACATAGAATTAATTATAAAGATTTTTTTGATGATCTTTGCGCAATACCTTGGTATTCTATATTTGATATGAATGATATCAATGATAAAGTTTGTTTTTGTCCAACGTAACATTTTATATTTATTTGATCTGCATGCTCCCGAAAAGGGGTATAAACCTAAAAAAGAACATAAACGATGGATTACTGACAATATTAAGTTACTTATGACTCTCAGAAATAAGGCATATAAAAAGTATAAACGGACTTCAAATCCTGCTCATTGGCAATATTACAAGGAGTTGCGAAATTTTACATCGTTGGCTATCCGACGCGTGCAAAAAGCCTACTTAGAATTCTCTTGTAAACAATTGCAAACAGGAAAAGCATGGTATAAATTTAGGAAATGTAATATTTACAATTCAAAAAAATCCAGTCTTCAGCTACCTCCTTCAATCAACTGCAAGGATATTAATGACTATTTTGTGTCTATGCACAATGATTCTCCTCCTGATACCGAGTTAGCCCAATTTTTTAGTAGAGGCTTACTCAGAGAACGAACAACTTATGAATTTAGCGCGGTTGGTGAGGAGGAAGTGATAGCTGCCATTAATAGTATTTCTTCGAGTGCTGTGGGCTCTGACAGTGTTGGTCTAGATATGATAAAAATGTGCTGCCTAATAATATTACCCTACATTCAACATATAGTAAATCATTGTATGGTTTGTGGTGAGTTTCCGGATGCTTGGAAGTTGTCTCATATTATACCCATACCAAAGGTGCAATCCGTTGCTACATTATCAGATTTGCGACCAATAAGTATTCTGCCGTTTCTTTCCAAGATCTGTGAGAGATTAATGTCAACGCAATTATGACAGTATCTGATCGATTGGGATGTTTTGCTTCCCACGCAGTCGGGTTTTAGGGTGGGCCACGGATGCCTTGTGGCACTTTTGAGTGTTACAAATGACATTTTTCAAGCATTAGATAATGGAGAATTGACAGCGCTTGTTCTCTTAGATTATTCTAAGGTGTTTGATTCGAGTAATCATTCATTACTGCTGTGTATCTTGCGATATGTAGGTCTTGGTCAAATTGCTGTATCATATTTTCAGGAATATTTGGATAATCGATTGCAAAAGGTGACTGCATTCAGCACTTCGTCAGGTTGTGCCTCAGGGTTCGATCCTCGGGCCAATATTGTTTACCATATACACATCGAAATTGTATGAATGTCTGGGTCACTGTCATTATCACGTATATGCAGATGATACCCAAGTATATAAATCATTGAAATTTAGAGACCTTCATCAAAATATTCAAATTATAAATTCTGATTTAAACAAACTTTACTATCAATCTTTAAAACATGATTTGCAATTGAATCCAAATAAATCAAACGTAATGCTTTTTTCAAATCGTCATGTTCGCGGGGAGGCTGGGCATCTCTTTCGGATCACCATAAATGGTATTGATCTTCCACTTGAAGATACAGTTAAAAACTTGGGTCTTTGGTTGGATTCAGATTTACGATTTAAATGTCATATAACGAAACAATTACAAAAATCATACTTAACTCTTAAATTATTATTTTCAAACAGGTATCTATTAAATCAAAACAGTAAAAAAATTTTATGTGACGCTTTAATACTTTCAAATTTTAACTATTGTGATGTCGTTTATAATTCAAGTTTGGATGCTAACGATAAAAGAAGGATTCAACTTATACAAAATACTTGTTTACGGTTTGTGTTTGGCGTAAAAACAAGGGAACATATTTCTCATGCACTGGTGAGGGCTGGGTGGATGCGCATGGCTGACCAGCGAATTTGCATGCACTGTGTTTTTATCATAATATTTTAACAACAAAAACTCCACAATATTTACACTGCAAGATAGGTTATCGCACTGACGTACATAACATTAATAATAGAAGAAAAGATTTTATCGATATTCGTAAACATAAGTTACAAATTTTTAAACGTTCATTCTCATATTCCATCTGCGTTTATTATAATGCTATATCTTGTGGATTGAAATGTATGTCAGTTGGTGGATTCAAGGGTGCGATTAGGTCTGCTTTGTTGAGAGGTGAGCTGACATTCATGGAGTAGGTTGCATTGATATCGGTCAGTGATGGGTGGGGTTGGGCGCGGGCTCTGGGCTGTTTCGACTCGTGGTGTAGTCATTGAATTTTTTGTTGTTTTTTTTAAATTAATTTTCTTGATTGCCAAGTTGTACAGGAATTGCAAGTGGGGGTGAGCTGATGAAACAGGTGGTCCATCTCAACCAACTGAGATTCACCCCTTTTAGTGCCATGTATTTATGGTAGTTATGTATATATATCTTTTTAAATACTTTGTACTCTTGTAAATATGGTACTTATACTATTTGTCTTGTTTCATCATAAAACCCTAATATTTGAATGTAACTTGTCCACGATTGCCGTGCCACCCAATTTCATAGATAATCTTAAGTTTACTGAACTACTTAAAATATAACTTCAATACTAAACAAATATTATAACAGAATTGCTGATATAGGGTTCTGAATTGAATATTAACTATTTTACAGTTGCTTCCAGCTTCACAAATTTTCATGGATATGAACAAATATTTGTTTCGATTCATACAGTTTCATGCGAGTTTAATGAATTGATATTCTTGAGCCATTCAGTTCTTATCAACAGCTCAAATCACACTAACTCATAAGGTGAATTTTCAGCTATGGCACATTACTGAAATATATGTATAGATGACTATTATAATAGCGATAGAATAAAAACATTTTATACACAAGGTATGAACAGTTGCTCGAATCGTCTCTTTTTGTAAAGTAGGGAGCACTATACTATATTTTATTATGAAAATGAATTTATCCTTTCAAACAGATCCAACATGTAGTAAATATTAGCATTGCAGAATATATAAAGTTTTCTTTATTACTTACTTGGCAGGAGCATTTTTATGGATCTTGAAAAATGTTGAAACACAAGCAGTCTTATAATCATCATGAGCTTGTATTGTATAAAATATATTAACAGGATAGGTACGACCTTCTAAGTAAACAACTTGGCAGTTGTTAAAGTATTTGGAGAAATGATCAACATCCATCGTAGCAGACATTATAATAATCTGTAAATATGAAACGATTAATTTATTAAGGTCTCCATCCATCTTTGTACAAGATGCATATTTAACAATTATGCCTTTATCTTTTTTTGTATATATGATATAAAAGACAAACGTAAATAAAACAACAATTTGTATTTGGGATAAAATTGATTATACCTTCAAAAAGTCCATCTTTTTTTCTTGGCGGAGTTTCTGAGCTTCCTTGACAATTCCAAATAATACATCAGTATGAACAGTCCTTTCATGAGCTTCGTCCAAAATTACAACACTATACTCCATTAACAATTTATCTGCTATGGCTTCTCTTAACAACATTCCATCTGTTAGAAACTTAATTTTAGTGTTTTTCGAAGTCACATCTTCAAATCTCACATTGTAACCAATCGTGTCACCAACTTGTTGCTAAAAAAAATTACGATTTAATTAATTATACATGAAAATACAGCTGATACAATAACTAATTTGTATTATGTAATTTTAACAGGATTCTAGAAAATACAATGTTTCTAAATACCGTAAAATCTCGAGTATAATACACACTTTTTTCTCATTTTTCTAAACGAAAATCTAGGATGCGTATTATACACGAGTAATGGCAGACAAATTAAAAATGGTGATTATACATCTAATTCACGATATAATTACTGTTTTTTTTACATTCTAGAAGATAATGCACGTATCTTCTACCGACAGTGTACATTTACTGCTTGAAATATAAAATTTTATTTATTTATTTATTAGAAATAACGTAGATACCTGTTATACATTAATTACAATTTTTCCGAAAATTATAACCTTAAAAATGACGCGTATTATATGCAAGTGCCTATTATATTGAGATTCTACAGTAAGTTAATGTGAATTATAGCGTACACATATGCATAACTAACAAGAATACTATACCCCATTTCCATGTTCTTTGGCTACCCGTGTTGCAATGCTTATAGCAGCAACCCTCCTAGGTTGTGTGACACCAATCTTGGCGTTATTATTGTATCGAGCGGACAAAATAAACTGTGGAATCTGTGTAGTCTTCCCACTACCAGTCTCTCCTATTATTATCAAAGTATTGTATCGCTTGATCAACTGAAGAAGATTATTTCTTTGGGCAAACACTGGCAAGCTCCGTCTCTGCTCTTGTATGCTAGGTCCTGGCAAAGGTTTGCGCTGAACATTCTGTTTGGGCCCTTTGTTCTCCTCCACCAACTTGATTTTTTTAGGCGATGCACCGTTGTTCTTAATGTTGAAAACAATCGGAGTCGGCTTCATTGTTGATTTTGCGATCTTGTGTTTTGAGGTTAAGCACGTGGTTTTAGTTTATTTCTAAAAGTAAAGTGGTGATTGTGTACGAGACAAGTAGAGTTCACTGTTTTTTTACATTATAAGGCCACAAACAAATTACGCGTATTCAACTTCTTCGATGAAGGTGTAAAACATAATTTAAAAAACTAAAACGGTTTAGGCGCCATCAACCAGTGTTGTCTCTGTGACATCAACGTATGATGCTGCGTTAGCTCCCCCTAGTGGAAAGTTGTATTAATTTCAATATTGGCGTGGGTATTTGGTTGCCTATATGCAAGTTTTATTGTATTAAATTTGAGTATGTATGTATGTAGAGACGAATGTAGGGTATATGCATTTGTTAATATTCGTATGTATAATAGTAGAAAAACTATTAAATTGAAGAAAATGTTTAAGTACATTATTTTTCTTTTTGTTTTAGTAAACAATTGGACTTTGCGTTAAAATTGTGGTAAGTCCAATTTACATAAATGTTCAGGAATTAAAAATAACACTTTAAAATATTAATATTCTTACTTATTGTTAGATAATTATATCAAAATTTAATTTTTTCTTGACCTTTTGTATTTATATAAATATTATTTTTATTATCAGGTATTTAGGTCTATGCATTAAATTTTTACCCTATAATAAAAATAATATTTAAGAAGATAATTGTTATAATAAAATATGGCTACATAGTAAACTATAAAATTTATACTAAATGAAAAAGTTTTCCAATTATTCCAAAATTTTTAAAACTTTGATCTATCACCATTTTGCATCGAAGTGCAAAAAATGTACTACCTTATTTTATTTAATCGTTAAAAAAACACATAAATATGAATAATGTTGTATTTTGAAAACGTTTATTGACTTGCTACAAACGATGCAATAAATGGTAAAAAGGAATTAAGCAGGTCCGGATTAACCTCCTTGCATCAAACGAATTAAGGTCATAGATCTAAATTTTACCGTAGCACGCTAATTTTTCATTGGATTTGCGTGAGTTATGTATCAAACGATCCGTATTTTTTAGTGAAAAATGAGTGGCGATTAAAAAATGGACTCTACTTCCTTTTTGATGCTAGATAATAATTGAGCAAGTTCATAATGTAACCTATTAGAAGATGAAAATAAATCGTAAAGTAGTAATCTCTTAATAATTCTACTAGTTTCCTATTTCTGAACAATTTTGTATCCTTAGAACTTTCTATGAAGCATTAACAACTGCTGTTTTCTTTCAATAATTGGACTAAAATCCCAAAATAAAAAAGAATACTTAAAAATATCAAAATTGGCAAACGTGGGTACTTAATTTGTATCGGAATATATATTTTGTACCTGTTATGTTTTTACTTTCTCGCAGAGAAAGTATAGTGATCATGCGAAAAAAAATTTTTGAGATTTTGATGATTCTCGACGTTTTGAGCGATTTTGAGTCGATTTGGCCCTTTTTAGCTTTTTTGTCTGTCTGTGTGTGTGTGTGTGTGTGTGTGTGT
>JAWQRP010002153.1:0-16417 GCA_033557875.1 Quadriops clusia | reverse complement strand
CTCACTCGCTTCGCTCGTTCGCGAGCCACACAAGACATGAGGGTCGCGCTTCGCGCGACCCTCATGTCTTGCCAACACTATCGGCCTGCGGCCTTCGCTATCTCGAATTAAAATCAAGATAGTCGGCGCTCGCTCACTCGCTGCGCTCGTTCGCGAGCCACACAAAACATGAGGGTCACGCTTCGCGCGACCCTCATGTCTTGCCAACACTATCGGCCTGCGGCCTTCGCATCCTCGGATTAAAATCAAGGTAGTATTGCTTTAAATAAGATAGTTTAAAGAAATAAGAGAATTAAAGAATTGATAGTCAAAGACATAAGACAGTTAAAGGATTAAAGATCTATAAAAAATCTAGGGCTTTAAATAAGACAGTTAAAGAATTGTAGTCAAAGAAATGACAGTTAAAGGATTAAAAATATAAAAAATCTGGGGCTTTAAATAAGACAGTTAAAGAAATAAGGAAATTAAAGAAATAAGACAATTAAAGGATTAAAAATATAAAAAATCCAGGGCTTTAAATAAGACAGTTAAAGAAATAAGACAATTAAAGAAATAACACAGTTAAAGGATTAAAAATATAAAAAATCCAGGGCTTTAAATAAGATAGTTAAAGAAATAAGACAATTAAAGAAATAAGACAGTTAAAGGATTAAAAATATAAAAAATTCAGGGCTTTAAATAAGACAGTTAAAGAAATAAGACAATTAAAGAAATAAGACAGTTAAAGGATTAAAAATATAAAAAATCCAGGGCTTTAAATAAGACAATTAAAGGATTAAAAATATAAAAAATCCAGAGCTTTAAATAAGACAGTTAAAGAAATAAGACAATTAAAGAAATAAGATAGTTAAAGAAATACGACAGTTAAAGAATTGATAGTCAAAGAAATAAGACAGTTGAAGGAATAAGACAATTAAAGAAATAAGACAGTTAAAGGAGTAAAGACGTACCAAATAATTATGTCTTGCCATCGCTATCGGCCTGCGGCCTCTAATTAACACCAAAATAGGATGCGCTCGCTCACTCGTTTTAAATAAGTCAGTTAAAGAAATAACACATTTAAAGAAATAAGAAAATTGTAAGACAGTTGAAGGATCAAAGATGTTCCAAAAATCTAGGGCTATAACTAAAACGGTTAAACACTAAATAACTTTTAGATTAGTTACCTTCATATTATTAGATGTAAAGAAAAATATACTTTTCTTTTCAAGTGAAGCTTTTTTTTGTAATTACCTTGATTTTAATCCGAGGATGCGAAGGCCGCAAGCCGATAGTGTTGGCAGGACATGATTTTTGGTACGTTTTTACTCCTTTAACTGTCTTATTTCTTTAACTGTCTTATTTAAAGTCCTAGATTTTCCTAGACTTTCTTCTTTAACTGTGTTGTTTCTTTAACTGTCTTATTTAAAGCGCTAGGTTTTTGATGCGTCTTTACTCCTTTAACTGTCTTACTTCTTTAACTGTCTTATTTCTTTAATTGTCATATTTCTTTAACTGTCTTATTTAAAGTCCTAGATTTTTTATAGGTCTTTAATCCTTTAACTGTCTTATTTCTTTGACCGGTCGCATTCCGATAGTGATGGCAAGACATGAGGCTCGCGCGAAGCGAGTGAGCGAGCGCCTACCACCTTTTAATTTAATTTTAATTCTAGGTTGATCTTTTGAAAGATATTACTAACCGAAGAGATATAACGAAAACTGAATATAAATGTAAAAAAAAATATATTATGAATTGAAAAATAATTATAAATTAAAAAATAAATAAGTATAAATTCTTAGATTTTTGGTATGTCTTTACTCCTTTAACTGTCTTATTTAAAGTTCAAGATTTTTAGACTGTCTTTAATTCTTCAACTGTCTTATTTTTAAAATTTTATTTTCTCTTTAAATGTGTTATTTCTTTAACTCATGTTAATCCGAGGATGCGAAGGCCGCAGGCCGATAGTGTTGGCAAGACATGAGGGTCGCGCATCCAAAGCTAAATATTAATATTTATTTAAGAGGATCATAATCTTGCCTTCCCTTGCTGGACCTCAAGCTAAGTTTTATTAGGCAGGCACACACGACCTCCGAAGAGTTCGCAGCAAAATCAGGTGCTCCTCATCCACTCCACCAGTGCACGTGGGTTCGCCCTAAACGATGTAAACACAGAGTGCAATGGCCTGGGAGGTCCGCTCTTGCTGCCTTTGCCGTTGCTGTTGCCGTTGCCGTTGCTGTTGCTGTTGGTGTTGGTGTTGCTGCCGCTGCCGCTGCACCCTCCCCGTCCTCCCTCCGGCTCCCCCTCGCAGAGTAAGAAACTCTTTGTGTTGTTTGTTGTCGGTCGTGCGCTCTGACGTCACGAATCAGAAGGCTCACTTGAGCCTCCTCGGTGCGTGCTCATGCACCGGCGGCCTTATTGCACAGTTATTGCGCTGTTTGTTTATCACTTGACTTGCACATTGTTCGGCTGGCCATCGACGTCTTCGCGCTAATTGGTGGAGGCGGAAGAGCCTTCTTTTCTTCGGCTCTCTTCCGCTCTCGGGGAATTTGTAGGTCGCGGAAGATACGGTGTAGATGCGGAAATAGCGGCGCTATTGCGCGTTTATGCGTTTTTAGATCAATACTCCCGCGTGTCAGGGATAAATTTGGCACGTGGCGGCCAAGGTTTGCCTAATCCAGGACCTGGGGCTTGAAGCTTGAAATCTCACAATGAGTATGAGAAGGTTTAAAAGCTGATGCTGAAGGTTTTAAATTTGTAGGAGACGGTTTTGAAGCTGAAGGTTTGAAACTTGAAGCTGAAGGTTTTAAACTCGTAGCTGAAGATTTTGAACCTGAAGGTTTTAAACTTGTAGCTGAAGGTTTTAAACCTGAAGCTGAAGGTTTTAAACTTGAAGTTGAAAGTTTTAAATTTGTAGGTGAAGGTTTTGAAGCTGAAGGTTTTAAACTTGCAGCTGAAGGTTTTAAACTTGTAGGTGAGGGTTTTGAAGCTGAAGGTTTTAAACTTGAAGCTGAAGGTTTAATACGGTTTGAATTGACAATGGTCAAATCCCCAGTGACGCTGCTTAAACCTGACTACTAATAAAGAGAAGCCCTCGATACGCATCTATGCAGAACTGACATACAAAGAAAAACTGAAAAAATATCCATTTATAAATGGTACCTAGAACCAAAGCGTGGTAGTTAAAGTACCGTTGTCTCTTCAGCGTGCTCCGAAGCCAGGAAACAGCAAATAATTAATAGTTAATCTGACAAATTAAAGAGAAAAAAGGCTAATAGAGATCGCGTGTAGAGGAGAGCACGACCATCTGGCTCGCTTTGTGTACGTACCTAGTCTATATGTGCCACATACAACGGCCATTATCGAGGAAAATGCGCCGTATTTCCTCTCGAAGCCTCGCATTATCCATCCAAAGGGGCAACGGGATAGAAAATCACCGGGCCGAGCTTTTACCCGCGATTATCGCGCAGATCGCGAGAGCTACGCATTCGTGGGAATGGAAAAGTTCTCGTCAACTATTTAAAGGATCTAATGAGAAACAAATAAATAACATGTCGAAATATAAAGAAAAAAAACAAACGAAAGAAAGAACGTATCCTCTCTTAGTTGGCGTCGCTTTGAAACAAATGAAATGTACGCGAAGGTCGAGTGGAGATCACTCCGTTTTCTATAAAAGCTGTTTTAATCGTCTTCTAAGGACATGTTGAGGAGGAAACGTTCCAAAATTAATTTTGTTGACCTCTTTGACCATTGGTCAGCTCAGGGAAATATGTACATGGAATGGTGTTGTTTGTGGGCTCCTTTTAGGTCGACGTCCTGCTTATTCAAATTCGTAACTTCGGTCCGCGTAAAATACTATAATTATACAAACCGAACAGTTATTATGTGTGTTTTACGCAAATCAGCAGCGTTTGTTCGTAAAATCGCGTTTGCGTAATCCTTTGCTCAAAAACCTTTGCTCGTATGCCTTAGCTCAGTTGCCTTTGCTCATAAGCCTTTGCTCATAAGCCTTTGTTAATAAGCCTTTGCTCATAAGCCTTTGCTCATAAACCTTTGCTCATAAGCCTTAGCTCAGAAGGCTTCTCTTATAAGCCTTAGCTCAGAAGCCTTCTCTCATAAGACTTAGCTCATATGCCTTAGCTCATATGCCTTAGTTCATATGCCTTTGAAATATGCCTTTGCTACTAAGGCGATTGTTTGTAAGGCCGCGACATTGCCTCCAAACAATGTGCTAGCTTATCACTGTTTACGAAACGCAGTAATTTTGTTTTCTTCCTTATCAACGAGATTTTTCCTGCTCGTTAGAAAAGTAAATGCCATTTGAACGTAGTGCTAAAAATGTGCGTATTTGGATAGTCGAGCTGCTTGGGATTCTTTCCAAATGGTCTCAGCTGAGCCGTTAATTACGGATTTCCATTCAGCCAAATCTTGCTGAAAGGGTTTAGTCGTGTAAATGCTTTCTATTTCCGTAGTGTTAATGAAGTTTGAGAACGAATCATTTATAAACGAATGATTTATAAATGAATGATTTATAAATGAATGATTTATAAATGAATGATTTATAAATGAATGATTTATAAGTAAATGATTTATAAATAAATGATTTATAAATAAATGATTTATATATGAATGATTTATAAAAGAATGATTTATAAATGAATGATTTATAAGTAAATGATTTATAAATAAATGATTTATATATGAATGATTTATAAATGAATGATTTATAAGAATGAATGATATAAATGAATATTGTAAGGATGAAAGTTTGCAAAAAAAAGAAAAATTCACGCATGCGCATCAAGATTCAAGGTCAGCTCATGCAAGAGCGCTTAACTCAAATCCATCAGATTTTCGCAAAGAAAAAGTTTGTAACTCTGAGCGTAAACAACTTATTTGTCTGTATGTACGTACGTACAAACACGTATGTATGGTGTGTGGTTAATTACAAACGTTTGTGATTAATGTCCAATAGCTTGTTTCGTTCCAGCAATATTGCATAGCACATGTTCTAACTTCAGTAGAACTGTTCTAAGTTCAGTAGCACTATTAAAACGAATGGTTTTGTAAGCTTGGCCTGCTTGTGGATGTGTTTAAAATAAGTGTTCTGAGCTGTTCATTGACTCACTATTTGTTATTATTTATGGACGATGTTTAGGCAGCAGGGAGAGATATGGCTATCTGTAATTTTGGCTGCTGCCTCGCTCTACATTAAGAGCTATAAAGCTGTCCATAGGATGTGATTCTATCATGTGATAAATATTTGTTATATGTATATTTGTGCGTGGTAGAATGTTGTAAGTATTTGTGTATGTTTTGTAAGTATTTGTGTATGTTTTATAAGTATTTGTGTATGTTTCATAAGTATATGTGTATGTTTTATAAGTATATGTGTATGTTTTATAAGTATTTGTGTATGTTTTATAAGTATTTGTGTATGTTTTATAAGTATTTGTGTATATTTTGTAAGTATTTGTGTATATGTTGTATGTATTTGTGTCTAATAATTTTAACTCGTGTCGTACTTAAGTCTGGGCAAATAAACCCGTTAACCCAGACCCGAATGAGCCAGCTTTGAGCAAATTGGCCTCATCATCGAAGAGATGGCTGGTACCTGTTGAGGCGACAAAAAACTTGAATACATTTTCTATATAGTCCATTGGCCAAAGAATCATCTTGTGAGTCAGATACCTGAAGGGTATTGACCCATGCGATTCAGTTTGGTGGGTTAGATGCGTTACCGTTTGCTATTTGGGCATTGGCCTTTTGGGGGAAATGTTAGTACCTCGATAAAATAATGACGTGGAATATGGGATAAAATAATGACAAAAGATAGAATTAAATAATGACAAAAGATAGAATAAAAT
This sequence comes from Quadriops clusia, assembly GCA_033557875.1. Lineage (NCBI taxonomy): Eukaryota > Metazoa > Arthropoda > Insecta > Coleoptera > Hydrophilidae > Quadriops > Quadriops clusia. The sequence goes on along the minus strand of JAWQRP010002153.1, from coordinate 10,573 downwards.
AATGACAAAAGACAGAATAAAATAATGACAAAAGATAGAATAAAATAATGACAAAAGATAGAATAAAATAATGACAAAAGATAGAATAAAATAATGACAAAAGATAGAATAAAATAATGACAAAAGATAGAATAAAATAATGACAAAAGATAGAATAAAATACTGACAAAAGATAGAATAAAATAATGACAAAAGATAGAATAAAAATGTGAAATAAAGGAATTAAATCAAGGGGACCTTGGAGGTCCAAATATAAAGCCATCATCATCACGACTGTGATCATTGCTGCACCTTCAATACAAAACGCTGTTGCCATCCAAAATTGCAAATATAAAATTTAAATTGATAAATAAGAAAAGTTGACTGTTGGTATTGCTCAAGTTGGTTATTACTAAAGGTTAGAGCTGGATTTCGGACGTACAAGGTCGACATGGCGTCATAACTCTAGGTCACGTCTCAGAATCGAGAATTTCTTACAGTTATTTGAATTTTTATCGCATTATTTGTTTTTTTTTTATGGGTTTTGACGATTTTTGCTGGTCATCGTGGTATCATGAGGTGTTGTTGCACTTCTTCAACTTTCGTTAGTGAAGAAGAAAGAAAATTACCGTTAAGAAGATAACAACCAAGAAGATAACAACAAAGAAGATAACAACCAAGAAGACAACAACGAAGAAGATAACAACCAAGGAGATATCAACCAAGAAGATAACAACCAAGAAAATAACTACCAAGAAGATAACAACCAAGAAGATAACAACCAAGAAGATAACAACCAAGAAGATAACAACCAAGGAGATAACAACCAAGGAGATAACAACCAAGAAGATAACAACCAAGAAGATAACAACCAAGAAGATAACAACGAAGAAGATAACAACCAAAAAGATAAAAACCAAGAAGATAACAACCAAGAAGATAACTACCAAGAGGATATTAACCAAGAAGATAACAACCAAGGAGATAACAACCAAGAGGGTAACAACGAAGAAGATAACAACCAAGCAGATAAAAACCAAGAAGATAACAACGAAGAAGATAACAACCAAGAAGATAACAACGAAGATGTAAATGTTGAAAAAAATGAAAGCAAATAAGAGGATGAAACCAAGTAAGAAGATAATGGCGAAGGACGGCAAGAGTTGGCGCAGCAAAACAAAGTTACCCTTGGACTCAGCGAGCACAGCCTACTATTCCGACCGGGTCAACAACCCATTCCACCTAGGCCTACTAGGATGAGTCCACAAAGTCAGCGACCTTCAGGAGGAGGATCAGCGAATCCAGCTCAGCCGAGTGAAAGCTACAATGCGAGAGTTTAGAAAACTGCTCTTGTGTACAAATTTCGAACAAATCTCTTGCTATCTAGAGTGCGGCCTTTTTAGCGTGTCACGAACCAGCGCTAGCTGCGACGTCAGAACGTGCGTCAATTGCTCGGGACTTACGTCTTAGCGCCTATCGGCTATGTGACAAGTGAAAATGGCCGGTTCAGTTATGTGTTATAGACATAGCTGTAATGTTCGTATAGTAAATAGTTAACTCGTAGTGGCATAACTAGTCGGGTCTTAGCTTAGTATGTGGAATAAAGAATCGAAAGGGAAAGTGTTTGGTCTTGATATGCATAAGTGTTGCATATATGCCGCATAAGATATGTTGCAGATATGTTGCATATAATATGTTGCAGATATGTTGCATATAATATGCTGCAGATATGTTGCATATAATATGTTGCAGATATGTTGCATATAATATGCTGCAGATATGTTGCATATAATATGCTGCATAAGACGTGTTTCATATAATATGCTGCATAAGACGTGTTGCATATAATATGCTACATAAAACGTGTTGAATGCTATGCTACATACGAATATGCATATACCAGCAGGTGAACAAAATCGAAAAAAAAGCTGAATATTCAATCTAATAAGCTTGAACAACAAACAAACACAGATTGCTAGATCCAGCGAGAGCAGGAACGAAAATGTAGCTCGCACGCAAGTGCGTTGTTTCACGAACAATAACATAAACAAATGACGACACAGATTGGCTTTAATTTCATTCCATGGCAAGGCGCGATAAATAAAGAGGCGTCCTTGTAGTAAATGGCACGTGTAGCATTACGCAAAAAACTCTCGAGTGTTCACCAGAATTCTTGCATAACGAGGATTTTTCGCGGAATATTAACGACTTGGTCGAGCGATGCTGCGTTTTCAACTTTCACAGTGGAGAGACTAAATATGTTAAAGCGACTGGCTGGTGGGGATATTTCGAGAGAAAACGCTTTAGAGATTGGATAGACTTTGTTTTGAGACTATAGGAGATTTGGTATTTGACCAGAGTCGTCATTAAGAGACGTCGTTGTATGGATGGACATCATTGAGAAGAGAGTAGATATCATTCAGGATAGAAGAGAGTAGATATCATTCAGGGTAAAAGAGAGTAAATATCATTCAGGATAGAAGAGAGTAGATATCATTCAGGATAGAAGAGAGTAGATATCATTCAGGGTAAAAGAGAGTAGATATCATTCAGGATAAAAGAGAGTAGATATCATTCAGGATAAAAGAGAGTAGATATCATTCAGGATAAAAGAAAGTAGATATCATTCAGGATAAAAGAGAGTAGATATCATTCAAGATAGAAGAGATATCATTGAGAATAGAACAGATATCATTGAGAAGAGAACGATATGGAGAATAGAACAATATTGAGAAGAGAACGATATGGAGAATAGAACGATATTGAGAAGAGAACGATATTGAGAAGAGAGCGATATGGAGAATAGAACGATATTGAGAAGAGAACGATATTGAGAAGAGAACGATATGGAGAATAGAACGATATTGAGAATAGAACGATATGGATAATAGGACGATATTGAGAATAGAACATATATCATTGAGAATAGAACAGATACCATTGAGAATTCAGGATACATCATCGAGAATAGGTCAGAAGCATACATAGAGAATTGTTGCACAGAAGCATAGAGAATTGCACAGAGTTGAGAGATAATATGTGGACTAACACGAGTAACCTTGTGTCTAAATACGTAAATAGTTTCGTCCTTGTTGGCTAATGTGTTATTGGTAGATGTAACAGCCGGCCGGCTAGCTGCACCTAACCTATGAGCCAGTGGTGGAGAGTGAGCAAGGCCAAGAGACGAAAAACAACAACTAGGAATAATGCAAATCCTTTAATTTCTTGGTCTTAGTTAGGTAGTCTAGGCTTAGTTAGTTCCTTGTCTTATTCATGTCTTGGTCCCATTGATCTCTTCTCCTTACAGATTCTTAGGTCTTGTAGATTTCGTGTCTTGGTCTTGACCAACAGGAAGGAAAGAACCCGTTAATTGAGCAGCGAAAGAGTTGTGCAAGAAAAAGTGAAACGCAAGAGGATCAATCCATCCGCTCGTCGGAATTATTAGTTTTCCCCTATTATCCAAGAGCTAACTTTCACTCATATTGTGAAAAGGTAGTCCGAGCGGACATTGAATATTGATCAGAATGCGTGAAATTAGAAAACGGAGATTATAAAAATATACAAAACGAAGGAACTGTTTGAGCACAAAAAAGATTTGTAGCGACAGATATTTAAGCAGATATTTACGCAGATATTTAGGTAAATTTTTTCTGGTAATATTCATCGTGATTTAGTGCTACCTAAAGTACCTAAACTACCGAACGACCCCCATGGCCTATTTACGCATGCAACACTGAAATTGCCTTGGAAATCAATATTTCCTTAGCTGCTATTGATATGCCTGTTTTTAGAGGTCAAGCGCAAATTTGGACTATTAAGTTCTTGTGATTTCCCAGATGGGACTCGTTCGATGTAACTACCACTTTTATACTAATGGAAAACAATTTTTTTCATAGTTATAATCTATATTCTATATTGTTATGAAATACTATCATATTCAATGATACTATTTCTAAACCAGGATTTTTTTTAACACAAAACTATATATAATCAATACCGTATGCAATAAATATGTACATACAAGAAGTTCACAGAAAATTTACCGTTCAAGGACACGAAGGATGCGCGCGATTTTCAAATGTAGACTTGTCGTGCTTCAGTTTGTATCGATCAGCTGTTCTCCAAAACACACGCCTGCGCTTTATTTACCTTTTATCTTAAAGTTCACCGCGTATTTTCGTGTTTATTTTCCGCATTATATAGTTCTGACCCACCTAACCGCATAGTATGGTCCGTATAATAAATCCCTTTGAATTCTCTGATAAAAATATGGATACGTGTAAATTTGTTTTTTATGAAAGATAAACTACCTTTTTCTTTCTGGGCAACTCGTCCAAATAGTCCATCCCAATGCCTTCATCTGAAGCTGAGCTGGTGGACAAAAGAGCTGCTGGGGATGAAGACATCTCACGTGGAGGTGGCGATGGGGATGATCTCCATGACGCTGAGCTGCTGCTACCTGGGGATGTCCCTGCCCAGGATACTCCTGAAATTAAAATATCATCTTAATATATCATCTTAAAGTGTCATCTTAATATATCATCTTAAAAAATCATCTTAAAATATCGTCTTAAAATATCATCCTAAAATATCATCTTAAAAAATCATCTTAAAATATCATCTTAAAAAATCATCTTAAAATATCATCTCAAAATATCGTCTTAAAATATCATCCTAAAATATCATCTTAAAAAATCATCTTAAAATATCATCTTAAAAAATCACCTTAAAATATCATCTCAAAATATCGTCTTAAAATATCATCTTAAAATATCATCTTAAAAAATCATCTTAAAATATCATCTTAAAAAATTATCTTAAAAAATCATCTTAAAAAATCATCTCAAAATACTCCTATTATCCCAAAATGAACAAATTCTATAAACAAGCAAGAACAACGTTATTATCCACAACGTATTTCATACAGTAGGTATAGGGACGCCCTAACGCCTTAACAATCTTCAGATCCAAGTTGACATTGATCTGAAGGTGAGTGGCCAACAGTGCGCATACGCAGGTTACTTTCATTGCTCAATCCCATTCCATAGGTACCCTAGATCCCAATAAATAACAGTACACGCTCTCAATGGCATTCACAAGAGGAAATTAAAAGTGGCACTCTTGATGCGGGTGTGCCTCACATAGTTATATATATATATATATATATATATATATATATAGTAGTCCTATATAAAGTACTCTATTATAGTATTTACTTAGTACGATACTCGTTCTACCGACCAGTGAAATTGCCCGTTCTATTTTCTGAGCTATTCTCCATTGCGTAACGCTGATACAGATTACCTCACTGAATACATTTGCTTTCCTTATTGCGGCTGAGGCCTAGTTTGCACACAACAACAACAACACCACCATCCAGTTGGCGTGGGAGTGGCCGCCATGGCCTGGCACGATTAGGAGTAATTCGTCTAAAGCGCCGAAATGTGTGGGACACGCTGTATCTGCGTAACACAGTGGCGAACAATCAGACGGCCATCATTGCATGGGACACACGGAAGTCGTTTGTTTCCTCCACTTTACTTCTCTATTATTTCCTTAATTTCCTTTCTACTAACAAAATCAAAACATCTACCTTTAATTTGAAATGGTACCAAACGTATTGCGATGTGAAAAGAGAATTCAGATTTAAGAAAATATTCAGTGCTAGTAACGACCGGCAAGAACCACGAAGAGTTAACGAGTTAAAAGTTTCGGCAAGAACCATAAAGAGATAACGAGTTTACTTATAATACATATTGTAAAAAAGCGTAATAAAATAAAATAAGGGATGCATACATTTCCAATATGCAACATTTTCAATATGCAACATTTCCAATATGCAACATTTCCAAAATGCAACATTTCCAATATGCAACATTTCCAATATGCAACATTTCCAACATGCAACATTTCCAATATGCAACATTTCCAACACGCAACATTTCCAATATGCAACATTGCCATGACTTGCATCGACTCCGATAGGCGATCGCAAGCAATCGCTGGCGGGAAACAAAGGAACCTCGTGTGACATTGTGACATTGACAGAAACAAAGCAATAACCCGTCGATTGCAGCGCTCAGGGACGAACCGCGGCAACTAGGCGCATGAGCGCGCTGCAATGAACATGCAGCATTACCTCACGACACGTGCCCGAAATTATCAATTTTTCACGAGATCGCGAACAGCTGTTGCTTGATTCTCGCCACTGACGACACCAATTGACTATTATTGCTCTGACTGGACGAATACGTATTTGCTTTGTTCTTTCTTGGCAATTTATTAATGTTAGTATCATTTATTAATATACATATATATATACATATAAATATATATATTAGTAGTCAGGTGGAAACAACGTCACAGGATCCTTATTTGATCTTGATAAATACATATTCCGGCGGACCGATTTTAAGGTGAGTGGTCAGAGGGCTATTGTAAGAACGAATAGTGGGTAATAAAGTAAGGTCGCATCTAGCAGGTCAGTAAAGGTCAGATGGCCCGTATTGCATTCTTTCTCAATGTTATATTTATCTTCTTGGTATGTGTCCGAAATTCCTGATTATTGTTCAATGTTACTTGTAGTAGACTATGTTTCAATATTATATTTGCTTCTCAAAAATCCGGTCCTGTTACAATACATATATACAGATTAATATTTAGAAAACATAGGTACTACGCCTAGCACGCAACGCTTCTCCGTATTGCCTTGTTTTGTTGTGGCAATAATAATCGTGTCTAACTGTAGGTACTAACGGTACCACCGAGTAGCGTCTTTTTGTGTGATTGCACTATTAAATAGAGAAAACACTCGAGCCGAAGAAGAACGGCCAAGTCGACAGGTCGCCGAGATTCGTTTTGTTTTCCATTATTCCATTATATGCCAAGATTCCTATTATGTTGGAAGAAGCACGCCTTAATGGGTTCTGTGACTAGCAGATATGCGCTTTATTCTCCCCATCTCTATCTCTGCATCTCCGCAAATTGCATGTAATTCAGAAGAAATGGATTCCGGCTCCTGCTGCAGCAATTTCTTCTATTTTCTTCTTTATTCTATTGTCTTCTTTATTTTATTTTCTTCTTTATTCCATTTTTTCTGACATCCATTTTGTTTCTACTTCTTATTGTCTTCTTTCTTCTATTCGTTCTTCATTTTATTTTCTTCAAAGTAGGTTGATCTACATGAGGATTTAACGATTGTTCATCAGTTAGATCAAAGAAATCTTACCGCTTAAATTAGGCGAATGTGGTGAACACGAGAGGCTCATCAAGACCAACGCAGCGCTGCATTCGTCCATTTGAGGGTCTTTAGGGCTGTCGTCTTGGCTGCTGCTCGGTCTTCTTTTGCGAGATCTGCAAGAAGAATATAATAAATTATTTTATATAATAACTTATTTTATATAACAAATTATTAAGTATAATAATCGCATGATAGAAAACGGCCCGCAACATCATTAAATTGGCAAATGGGAAGCAAAGCAAAAAAGAGAAGGAAGTTCCAGGATTAATTGCACTTAATGAGTTGTGGCATTGTAATTAGCGCCTCCGGTAACGCGATCCAAAGCAGTAGTCGACCAAACGCGAGCGTTTGCATTTGAAATTATAATGCTAGCTCATCCGATTTGCATTTTGTGTACTCATTATCTCTGAAACGCAAACGTCATTGTTGCTGCCCCAACTGAGCGACATTCAAATAATGCCACATTCATAAATGGCAAAACCTATAGAAACTATATACTTAATAATAATAATTATATATATATTTTAAATGATACTGTTCAGTTCTCTCTATTTGAATGTGTGGTGTCCCGCAAGGACTCTCTATTTGGTCTCAACAAATGGGCATCGCACATATCAACATAGCACATACGTATACAATAAGTACGTACATAGTAATCATAAACGAGGTTTTAATGAGCGCGCCTTTAAATATTATCCAGACTAGACAGACTGTTTGTTCATGTAATACATAATTAGTTTTTAAACGTAATTTAATTAGTTTCGAATTAACTCGTGACGTATCAGTTCGGATAGGGAATTTCACTTTCTCGCGGCAGTGCGTGCGCACGAACAATGAGCTTTATTTTTTTATTTGTCATTGAACTTGATTTATCGGTAATTGCTCGGTATTTACGAAATCCAGAGATAATGAAGTGTAATTTTATTACTCACTGAACGGTCTGTCGCCGATAAGGCTTGCTGACGCTTGTGCGTAAATAAAAAATAAGCGAGCCTGCTTTGGGTATTATCTTTACTGTGGAACAAATCAGACAAAGAGAATATTTATTTTAAATATTGATTGTAAAATAATGAGTAATCTATCTATAACGAAATAATCAACTTGAAAACTAATGAGAATATGCGTATATAACTAAATGGGAATATGTGACTAAATGGGAATATGTGACTAAATGGGAATATGTGACTAAATGGCAATATGTGACTAAATGGGAATGTGACTAAATGGGAATATGTGACTAAATGGGAATATGTGACTAAATGGCAATATGTGACTAAATGGGAATATGTGACTAAATGGCAATATGTAACTAAATGGGAATATGTGACTAAATGGGAATATGTGACTAAATGGGAAAATGTGACTAAATGGCAATATGTGACTAAATGGGAATATGTAACTAAATGGGAATATATGACTAAATGGCAATATGTGACTAAATGGGAATATGTGACTAAATGGAAATATGTGACGAAATGGGAATATGTGACCAAATAAACGAACTCTATATCGCAGAAAAATTATTACGGTCATATCCGCGACATGGTTTCATAGTTTCCTCAATTGGACTATCTCTATCTGCTTATCGTCGCAGGAAATGCGATGACATAAAAATTTGTGACGATTTTTACGCTGGGCTTCAGTATAAATTTAATTAATTCATTAATTAACTTACATTAATTGTACTCACAATATTATATATTTTTTAATATTATATATTTTTGTAATGTTTTTTTTATTCGTGGTATTGTTTAAAATGATTAAAACTTACCCATAATGGTTCATGGGAACAGGTACATCAATGGTGTGAGAGGCAGTGCGTTTTCTATCACCAGCCATATCCGCCAATCTGGCGAAATCGGTGTCTTGGTCGGCCAAACGAGCTGATTTGCGAGATTCTAGCAGCCTTACTTCTTCCAATCTTTTCTGCACGTCGAATGGTCTCTGCAAAAGAAGATATGTGGTTAGAAATCAATGGTTTAGAGATAGATGGTTTAATAATTTATTATTAATAATATACATATATTAATAAAAATATCATTATAATATATTATAATATATAGGTACTTATCATAATATATATTATAATATATAAATAATATAAAAATAAAATTATTATGTTAATCATTAGGTTGTATAATGCTGATTTTCAAATTTTTGACACTATGCGTTCGCTCGCTTCGCTCGCTCACCGCCTCGCGCCTTCGGTGCTCGTTTTTAATACAGTAAACTGAAGCTCTTAACGTTCAACTATACAATATCCAAGATTGAACTATTGAATACCCAAGATGTAAAATCAAAGTTAACAATTATTAAATAAAGCACTGTATGCAAGAACATTCGAACTGTCAAATATATATAATTAGTAATAAATAAAGGTTTAATTAAATAAATAGTAATAATAAAGGTTTAATTAAAAACATAGTAATAATAAAAGTTTCAGTAAATAAATAGTAATAATAAAGGTTTAATTAAATAAACAGCAATAATAAAGGTTTAAATTTTTTTTAAATTCTCTATAGCAAAATTTAGATTCTAAACGAGTAATAAAATATATTTTTTTGTATAATATTTTTTTAACATTATTAGTATGATGACGCTCGCTCGCTTCGCTTGCTCGCCGCCTCGCGCTTTCGGCGCTCGTTCTTAATACAGTAAACTGGAGCTTTTAACGTTCGACTATACAATATCCAAGATTGAACCATTGAATACCGAAGATGTAAAATCATAGTTAACAATTATTAAATAAAGCACTGTATGCAAGAACATTCGAACTGTCAAAAATATATAATTAGTAATAAAGGTTTAATTAAATAAATAGTAATAATAAAGGTTTAATTAAATAAATAGTAATAATAAAGGTTTAATTAAATAAATAGTAATAATAAAGGTTTAATTAAATAAACAGCAATAATAAAGGTTTAAATATTTTTTAAAATTCTCTATAGCAAAATTTAGATTCTAAACGATTAATAAAATATTAACTTAATTATTAGGTTGTATATTTTTTTTTGTTTAATATTGTTTTAACACGATGCCGGTTGTTCGCCACCTCGCGCCTTCGGCGCTCGCTTTTAATACACTAAACTGGAGCTATTAATTAAAATGTTTCAACAACTGTAACTATGTATATATACGTGACATCAACAAACATAATTGCCGTTGTAACGTACGTACGTCCGTCCGTCCGTCCGTCCGTCCGTCGGTAATTTTCCCATTTTAAGGAGTGCGATTTCTATGGTGAATGTGTATCGATGGTTGCGCCACTATGAAAAAATCGCATTTTAAAGAACATCAATGAGTTTTGTAAGGGAGAATGTAAGTACTTGCATCAACAAATTAAAAAGCAACGAA
>JAWQRP010002152.1:0-16417 GCA_033557875.1 Quadriops clusia | reverse complement strand
GCTATACTTTAATAATTGTTAATGTATAATTTACACGTTTGGCCCATATTTAGACCCCAGTAGGGCTCTAAGACGTCCGACTCGTTCCTTCAAAAAATGGTAAGCCGCCTGCGCTGGAGTTGAAATGTCAAAATTCCGACTTTCAACTTCAAGTTTGTTTATACGGGGGGTACCCGCGACTCTTCGGTACGAAACAAATTATTCGCTAAAATAAACGATTAAAGCAAAACAATAATTTATTTCGTGGCTTTTTAATTTGTTGATGCAAGTAGATAAATTCTCCCTGACAAAACTCATTGATGTTCTTTAAAATGCGATTTTTTCATAGTGGCGCAACCATCGATACACACTCACCATAGAAATCATATTCCTTAAAATGGGAAAATTATCAACGGACGGACGTACGTACGTTACGACGGTAATTATGTTTGTTGATTAATGGTATTGTTTTTCAGATTTCTGTATTTAAGTGGGATACTGAAATGCGCCAATTTTTTAAATATTTAGGCAACCAAATATACACTTCCAATATCCCGTTAATGTACTTACATCATATATAAGAAATTCACAAAGTTTAAAATATTGTAGTTTTAAAATTCGTTTATGGGAATTTCAAAGTAAATAAATTTGTTTGGAAACATGACGACACTCAGAATGCACTTATACATGTACCCCATAAGGATTGGCTTAGCGAGCGTTTGTCATGTAACCACAGTAATAGCTTCATAGCTCATTTGGACGGACGTCCAGCTTTTAAAACACAAGGACATAAGGAATACATTTTTTGATCAATGTGAAATTTTGCACATGTTTTAATGTTAGTTTTAGCTTATAAAAAGTTTTCCATTAAAATATTACTTATTACAGCCATTTTCTTATAATCAATTAGATATTTAGCAAAAAAAAATGATGTACAAGAAGAGTTGTTGAAACTGTTTTTCGAATACTTGTCAGGAGTTTCTTAATATCTGATGTCATACATGTTATTGGCTACTGACGAAATCACAAGAACATACTGTAATTTACATAATTAGTTAATACCAACAGGAAATTATTATACATAAATTCAACGAACACATTCATGAAGAAGATAACGAAAAGAAATAAATTGCATATTTTAAAATCTTGAAAAGAAAAAATTCAAACTTTCCAACAAGTAGTAGTACATAGAAGTAATCCCAAACAAATATATATGATACCTTTTGTAATAATACTTATTAATTTTGTAAACGGATAAAATTACACAACAGCTACCACTTAGGTACTTTTTAGCATTATTAACTCTAAAATTTAATTTTTTTTATTTAGTTTAATTATGTTAAGCTTACAATAATTCCAACTGTACTTACTAAATGTGCCTGTTCTTCCTATAGCATAATATGTTAAAATTTAGCTATGAAACACACCTCTAATATTTGTCTACTCTAATCCTAATGTTCAATTTTAACCATCAATTGAATGCCTTAACCATTTAGCGCATCCTATATTGTAATTTACTGATAAGCTTATACCTCTCGCGCAGTCTATCTAGCATTACCATCGCTAACGAATACCCTAAAATAAGAAACCCCGTAAAAAAGAACCGAGAGCGGATTATTAAAATAAAAACGTTAAAAAGTGCTAAATCATACCGTTCTCCACTTTCCTCCGCCCTTGGCCGGAATATTTCAGTCTATAAAAATTTTCATTTTCTCTAAATCAACGTTTTATTATTTTACCGGCACGTTACATGCGGGCTCGCATTACGTAGGTCTCCCACACTCGATACAACCCCTCCCAGCCTCCCGCCAATTTAAAACAATAAGGGGCTTGTTAACCCCACGTAGTGATTTCATCAGCAGTGTCCCTCGCCGAACGGGAGGATTCTTTAATTTATTTCCATTGCGACGTTTTCGGAACACCTGCTGCCCACTCTCGGAGACAATATTAAAACAAAAAGGCAGTTGCGTCGGTTTGTTTATATCCCAATTTAATTACGCTATTTAAACCACAAGCCAAATTACCTTAAATTACGGCCATACTAGAGGAAGATTTCAATTACTACAACTTTCGTTATTTCATCAAACTAAATATATTATTATATAATTATATATATGTGTATATATTTTAAAGCTTACGGTGCATTATGTTTTATTATAGAGAATATGAGATCATCTCGAACTTTGAACCGTACGCTATTGATTTTTAAATGGTTACAAATTTTTATTGAAATGCGAAACTATAAGCTAGTGTTATTGTGTCTTGGCGTGCTAGAGTAAAATTACTATTAAATATAATGAATTTATAAAATGTAAAAGCACAGTTTAATAAGGGCTCTAGTCATTGATGTAACATTAAATGTAAGCACCATGGTTATGGTAATTCGATATTAGATAACAAAATTTGCAACTCTATCTATATACTATGACTTATAACATTATTATAAGTAACAATTGATATAAATTTATTTACAGTACCTACTTTCTAAAATATTATTTATTATTATTAATATTATTATTATTATTTGATATGGTGCCAGAAATAATTTCTACTGCCGTATGCTCCCAACGCACTAAAAAAGCAGAATATGAATAGTTTTAGCAATAAATACTTCCCAGAATTCCAATAGCACTAAATGAGTTATGTTTAAATATATACACGATAGTACTAAGTCGACTTGTATGTATAAATGGTTGACTATACGAAGAGGATTTAAGAAGTTTGGTAATAAATTATTCAAAAAAGCAAACTCTTTAGAACCAGAATAAGATCATGATATATTAAGGACGCAAAGGACAGCATTAATTAGGTTTGTAAACTTATCCCACTGCCAGAGAACTAGTTAAACTAATTTTACTAAAGGGTAAACACAAGAGGCAAATTACATTTTTCTTCGGCTACATATTTCGTCCAATTTGCAACGAAATGTTGCGAAACGTGCTCTTGCTCATTTGCAATTTTTCAGGAAAACGCAGCGGGCGGCCATTTTATTTCAAAATTTATTTCCCCAGTTTATTACTGGTTAAACTACTGGTGGGAGTTTACAGCGTAAGAACGTTTTATTAAATCAATTCTTATGAAAGCTACTTTTTTAAAGGCCGTAAAGGGTCCCTTCCAGTAAAATTTAACAAGCAAAGTTAATGAGTCAGGGTAAAGTAATCTAGCGTCTTCGATCGATATGTGCCCTACTAGCAGGCGTTTCTTGTAATGGAGCTATAATAGGTAGTATAAAGTGGTTTGGAAATAGAGTTAGGTTCTTTAGCACATCTAAGAGGAAAGTAATTTCACAGATTCAGAAAACCATCCAGGACTACACATTAACTCGGTTTCCTAAAGATGTTGTCGTTGGCATTATGACGAAATAATTGAAAGGAATGGGAATTTTGCAAAAGCATTTGTTCACATGCGATTGCAACTCTTAAGTGCCAGAATTTAAAAGGAGGTAATAACAAAAAGTAATACATTTTGCAATGAAGAATAATCAAATAGAGAAATATGATATATCATGGTATCATTTTATGGTATCAATGCGTTTGCGGCAATAAACTATCAAAGAGCATTTGGGGAGCAAACGACATCTTGAAACCCAGAATGCTCTTTTTATTTTTTATAGCGGGATTTACGAGAACACTCGTTTCCATGTGGGTCAAACAGTTCAAAGCCTAACGATCGAAATCACGCTATTTGTTCGGCCTTCGCCGTTATTTTCATACCTAAATTATAGAAGTCACGAAGGCTTTGTTTCGCTACTGAATGAATGTTAGAGGAGCATCTGAATAAGACCATTCAAGAATATTCAGCTAATTACCGAAAAAGAAAACTCAATGTCTGCTAAATGTATTGCATAATCCCGAATGCCGCAAACGAGCTGTAATCAATATCGTTATGTTTCTGTTGCGTGTCCAACAGTGCGTTTCCTATCTGTTCGGCTGTATATCCACGAGTATTATTGAGAATTTTTACGGGTTTTTTGTTTAATTTGGGAGAGTTAACCAATAAAATTGGGGCAGGCAGTGCCATCATAAAACGAGGTTCGTGCAATAAAAATAAAACAGAACTTTATGTATTAGCTTAATATACCTAAAACACACAAAATCTTATTGTGGAGTTTATTCCTATATTTTGTTAAACGATATTTTGATGAATCGTAAAATTAAGAGCGTTTCGCAACTCTTTATTGCTTTCTAATTTTCTGATTGTAAGGGCCTTTTTATTGCCAAGATTGCAAGATAAACTCTTTGTGAGGTATTGATTTCATTCTTCCAATTTAAATTTTTCCGTTTCTGTAAATGTTTCTCAATATACAAAACTTTAGTAAAGTTTGCAAACTTACCTTTATGTCATTTATTCTGCCGTATTCCTTTATATAATCGTTATAATTCCGTACCCATTAAATTCACAACTCCAATTAAGAATAATCGAGCGTGAAAAATTCCGCTTCATTTGAGAACGACAGTCATCCAGGTTGTTCTTTCTGAGAGCTAGTAATTAAGGGCAGTTTTCGTGATTTATTTTCAAGCTTGTGAGGCGCTTTATGAAAGCTGGAGCACATCAATTATATAGGTCAATGTTTTTCCATTTATAGAACACAGGGAATGTTAATCGCCGCTCGTAATTGAGCAGAACTCTATAAAATGCGTGGGAATGTTTTTAAAATCATTTTTCCCCTCAAAGACCGCGAACCAAATGCTGTTAGAATTTATCACAATATTTTCATTTACACATGGCAAAGCAAGAAACATAGCTTACTAAATGAGTGAATGTTCTGTTTTGTACAGGATTTGATTAAAATGTATGTACCTAATTAACCAATTGTTTTATTTTAGGTAGAAAAGCTTCAGCTGATCGTTAGACAAAGTATTTGTGAATAAATTTAGCAAAGTACTGTATAACAAATACGAAACAACCATAAAAATATCAAGGGACTACTTGCGTTCATTTTTAAATTCAACAGTATCTACAATCCTGATATTCATCCCAGTTCGGGTACAAAGTTATATGGGAATGTAAATACATGTGCTCCTTGCCAAATAAGTTATGTAGTGGCCCATAAAAGAAGCCGTAAACTTTCAAAAGAAACATCACGATAAGCGAATTACGAAGGAAGTTTGCCAGAGTTTAGAACATTTTTCACTACATTATCGACTACAATATGTGACTGACCCAGAGAACGGTGCTAATGTCTAGTCTGAGGATCGATATTGCTAATATACAGCGCGTGCAGGTTCTGATATTGTGCAATTAAAGGATACTACGCGGTGACCTGCTAGATAGACTTAGGGAATAGAAGGATAACAAAAGCTGTTACCTTGCCAGGACTACTAAGCTCGACGATCTGCCCCCAAATCCTTGTCATGTAAAGTCATTGATCAAAGTCTGATTATGTTACTGAAATTTATTTCTTTAAAATTAAACTAAAGAGTGTTTCCGATTACGCTTGTTTTTTAATATAAAATAAAAGGAAATTTTAAAGTTTTTCTCGCCCAATTTGTTGGGCGACCGAGGAAACTTGGGAACATTTTTTAAAATGAAATCAGCATCGTGATTTATATGAAACGGATTTTAAATATAAAAGCGCCAGCTTCAACATATTGGTTAATCTAGAAGTGTTTGTATTATTTATTACGCTAAGGAAATTTTGTGACTAAAAATCCCTCGTTGCGTTTCCCAGGGCGATTCTAAATCTCTAAGCGTTTTAAAAATTCTATCTGGATATAAAACTGAAATATGATAATAGTCCGGCAATATTTATATCTAAAATAAATTCGGCGAGATGAAGTTTCTCGCCCCACTTTTTCCTCTTTCCATGATTTAAAAACTAAAATGTAATTAACTTTTATTATTTTTATTGCCTCCGAATTTAAACAAACCTTTAATTTTTATACCTACATATACATTCTATACGTTTGACGATATTTATGTATACGCCAGCTCAAAAAAGAACCCATCAATTTGGACGATGCCGGAACACTCTATTAATTATATGCCAATAAATTATACTCTTATAGAGTCTGCTACATTTCCACTCAAAGTATTTTACATCAAGTCTCAAGGATACCAAAGGCACTTCAAGTTTCGTGTCAGGCATTATGCAAATCGCAACTATTTGCATATGTCGTTTATATTATAAATTGCAATAATCCTTTAATGTCTAATTTCATGAGACTGAGGAAATATGAGATTAAGTAAGCTCGAGAGTTATGGGGCGATTTTGATGTAAAATCTCTTGAGCGCGTAACATGCGGTCGATACATATAATATTTACTGACTATTGTTTCTTTTATGGCATCTTATAAAATTTATATTTCTCCGTCGACCGTCCCGCAACTACAGTGATATTAATTCATAAAGCCTCTATTCAGATTTAAACTTTAGTACCTTGCTCTGAGAATAATTTGGAATTTTATGGCATATAAACATACAAATCATAAGTTGCACTGACTGACTATCATCTAAAATGCACCCTAAATATTAAAGAGAAATAAATTGGACATTAAATTTTACCTTAATTAAATGGCACCGTTAAAATTACTACAAATACAAGTGCAATATAGTTTTACCGATAAAGCCATAAAAAATATCCAGTACCATCATTGAAATAACTCAGGCAACAAATACCTAAAGCTACTTGAGAATCGTTCGCAATTATAGCCAGAGAAAATCCTTGAACATCATTCCAGGCATTCTGGTGTTTAAGGATGGATTCCGTGCTAGAAGACCGTAAAATTGTAATAATAGAAACTGTGTCAAGCCTTATGGCATTAGCTTGACGGATCCAATCTACATGTTCGTGAATCTGTGGTCGGATGCAATGCATTTTCCGCGTCGGGATTTCTCAAACTGCAAACTGAAAATCTATACTCCTACATTCCTTCGTGTTTATCGAACAAACCAATGCATTTCTAAAGGAGTACGCAACGATACAATTTCTATTCAATGCCGATATACGAGCATTTTTGTTACATAAAGCTCTTTTCTTTTTTTTATTTTAAATATTTTAATAACGCGAAAAACGTGCGAGAAAAATAACACAATTTCCAACCCTTAACAAGTTTACCCCCAAGTAACTCCTCCATAAGCTCTCCTCTTCGACATAATTTGTTTAATTAAAAAATTTCCGGCAACATTTTTAATAACGGGAGTATTTCGATTACTCTTGAGAATCCAATTAAAATTCTCATTCTGCTTTGGCAAATTCGATATGTAGGCGCTAAAAGAAAAACTACTATCTGCTTTTGAAGCGATATTCGTCCTTTTTTCCTGCAGCGCGTCAATAGAAATCAGTTTATTCTCTCATGGTTCGTTGCACGGATTAATTTGATTAACCTTAGAATTGTACGCAACCTTTCTAAAAATACTAAACGTACAAAGGAGGCTTCGTTAGCGCTGAAATGCGACCAACTTCGATTAATTCATTGATATGACATCACAATACGGGCTCTTCGTGAGCTGGTGCCTGTTACAGCCCGCAACCCACAAAAGAAAGTAGTTATTTATCGATTAGTTCGGTTGTTAAAAGTAAATTCTGAGGTAAGAGCGCGCTGCCGCAATGACCTCTGCCTTCATTACTACGTCCGCTCTGCATGCAGTTTGTTCTTTAATTCTCCTCCTCTGCCTGTTACATAACTCAGCTCTTTCATTTCGAGTTCTCCAGAGATTCTTCTCACGATTTTTCAGATGATATTACGGAGCATTTGTCAAGTTTTTATCTTCGGCCTTAATAGGTTTCTCCGCTCTCGATTTGCACTCACGAAAGTATAGGTACATATCCGAGCAATTCTCAAACTCAGATTGTGACGATATGCTTTAATTTTCTGAGAATTCTTAGTAGAGCAGTATGAGATGGTGCTCTCACAAGAAATTCACATTAAATAGAAGTAGATTAGTTTATGCCTAAGGCATATTTACGTTAAGTCAAATTAATTTTATTTTTGATCTAAAAACAAAGAAGTCATTAGTACAAAATGTATGGTGCTTGGAATTATGCTGACTTACTTCTGTAACACAAGATCTACGGTAAACTGCATATCATACAGTTGTATTTGGAATAGATCTTAGTGGCTTTTTGTTTACCGATCCGAAATATGTGCCCACTAAATCTGTTTTGCCAACATCCTCTCTCATGAAGAGTCAACATATAAATCGAGTATAGCCAAGGGTTTCTCTTCAGTTCACAGTCGGTCCATTTTCACAATCGCATGTATTAAAACAAAGTAAAGTGAGTTAGTTGTACATACTTCATTTCCAATACCTTTTGAAGTAATCCAATAAGTCCACAGTTATTGTTCAAAATATTTGCAAACCTATTTTAATTGAAAATAATATTTATAAATATTTATCCAAAGCGCAGCTTCTATGTAAAAATAATGTTTAGTTCCATTAATATTTTGTTATTTAAACAAAAATATAATGAAAATAAATAAAATCCTGTTGTATCTAAAATTAAATAGAGTAACATAATTGAAATATGTTGTCCGAAATTTGCCCAAAAGCTGTAATGGAGCATGTAGGAGCAGATAAAAGCGTTGCTGTTACAAGAATCAACATAATGGATGAAATACTCTAAATATGCTCGGGCTTGTAAATAAAATGGTCTGTATATGCAATTAAGTGGATTTTATGAATTCATGAAATGTAGATAATTTCCAAACGGTATCGAGGGACTCGTAAACCTAATAACATGTAAAATATTAGTTTTCAATGTTTATAGTGTTTGTATTTCTGCGTAATTATTCAAACGGTTCTATAATTAAACTGCCATATTTTATTCCCATAACATCGCATACGATGCCCGTAAAAGCATGACAAATCCGTAAAAAATTATGATTATTTCCTAACTTACGAAACATGCGACAGGTGTCAACATGATAGCTAATTAATTATTCTGAGATAATGCACCTGCATATACAGTCAGTCGTTAATGAGATGTACTAAATACAACATCAATATTTACAGTGCATTAATTCAAAATTTGTGTGACATGTGGTTGCGCGCTTCCACCAATTGTGCTAGTCCAGTCAGGAGTCATACCTATTATATTATTAATAAATTTTCATTCATAGTTGTAGAGTGACAGTGGTTTTATTAATAAGATCCGGAGGTAAATCTATTTCTCTTGGGTAGATAAATTCCCATCAAACGTTTATTTATAACCAGTAACTTTCAATTTATTTCCAAAACAAAAGGGCAATATTGACGCGTTTCTGTGTCTGGCAGAGAAAATAATTCACTTGCCTGATACAATCTCTGTGGAGATTCCTCGATTAAAAGAAAAAATCGTGTGAAGTTCGTAAAGAACAATAACCGTGATGAATGGTAGTTTTGTAAAGTTTAGTTTTAGTTTCAGTGGTTCTTGTATCAAAGATTACATACTTGAGGCTCACTCGTAGGAGCTCACTCTCTTCGCTGATACTTAATATCAGCTTGTGACCTGTGGAGTGCCGGATTTGAAACTTTAGTACTTACAGATTTATACGCCTGGGAATTATTACACGTGACTGGAAAATAGTATATGTTGTGCGAAAAATGTTGAGTACGAATATCGGTAAAACTTGTATTCTACATATTTTACGTTTCAGAGCGTGCACTTGAATTTTCAGCTGCCTTAAATAATAAATAAATTCCTTCCCCGACTGGATGTTACACTATATACCTGTGTCCTTCTCTTGTGTAGAAATTTTCCGCCTGATTGAATTTCTAAAGTGTTCTCGTGCGACAGATGATTTTCGTGTGCTATTGATGACCTCGTAATTAGAATTAATTAATCTACCCGGATTTACTCCAGCGAACCGTTCAATTGTTAATCCTAGAGTTTTAGCTTGTGTAATGTGGCACAATAAAAGCCAACTTCAGCAATAGTACAGTTCTCCTACTGATAAATACCAAACAACGGATTACATTATGGAAGTTTCACACACATTTCCCTGCAAACGATAATTATTTAGTAAACAAAACGACTTTAGGCAGGCAGACAAACATCTGTTTTGTTTCCTCTCTCCATTGTTAGAAATCTTAAATTATAATTACTCGCATTTGTTCCTTTATGGAATATAAGCTATAATTACTCACTTAATTTATCTGCTTTGTAACATAATTATTAAGATTACAATTCGGCAAACTTGGCGTAGCGTTGGAAATTTTCGTTAATTTATAAGTAATCAACTATCCCGAACTCTAACTTGGAATCTTAAAAGGTTTTGTGATAATTGCTGGATTATCGCATACTCGGTAGTTATATAACAAGCACATTGTTGATAATGTAATGGGCATCTAGATCATGCACATATTCAATTATTAGGATATTAAGCCCTGAATTGCCGCAATAATTATTTGGGCAATGTCCTTTATTGCTTAACAATGCTATTAATAGAGATACCAAATCAAACTCGGTCACCAAACATGCTTGTCTCTAGTCAAATTATGATATCCAATATTCAACATAAAAGCACAAATCTGGATATAATCTACTTACATCAAATGTATCAGTAATGTAAAATGAAAAAGTTTTATATCAGGATTTGTTCCCAAACGCGAACTTTATGTATTTTCTTTTTGTTGATCCCCCTTGCATATATTTTACAAACTTGACTTCTATATTCTACCAAACAATCGGGGAAAAACTAAGTATTTAGAGTTGCGGGATACACGCCCGCATTGAATTGTAGATATTTTCGCAGTGTATTGTCAAGCGTACAAAAGAAATAGGCAGGTCGTGGCAGGAATGAAATTGTTCTAAAGAAAGGAAAAAGAAATGTATTCTTAATAAAAAATTCTTTTCGTCTTTTGCTCCTGATTGTTGCGTAAATAATGTTTAGTTTCCAACTTATCGTATTAAATTTTCATGAGAAATCATTCGTTTTATTAACATATTATTTCCAAGTATATGATATACCTATGGCTGAAATAGGAAAAAATCTTTCTCAGCCCCTACACTGCTGTTACGCTAAAGACGAATAAAATTTCCTCCACAATTTCAAACGTACCGATATCAGTTATTCTTTAAGGCATTAAATTATTAAAATCCCCATAATAACTTTGCCTGTGTATACATAAAGCACAATAAAGATACGTCCGCCATTAAGCAGTTACGTGGCATGCCGGGCTACATAATTTAAGATTTTATATTTCGGTAAACGGCTGGCGTTATATCTGCGGGAGTTCCGATTTGAAACGTGATAATAGTTGTTGATTTTTTGGAGGGAAATTGCCTGGAAAAAGCGAAAGCGGCTCCGCTATAAATTAAAACGAAATCTTCCATCTGGAGTACTTCGTTTGGGTGATAATGTGCGTCCTAGCTCAATATTTTTACCGCTTATTTATAATCAGTAAAATGTTAACATTGAATTTAAAAGTGTTAAGTGTCTTATCGGCAATTTACAAATTTAGAATTATTTACCAATTCTTACGGTAGGTACATATTGCTTTAATCGCTATACATTTTGAAGATACATAGGGGAAGGTAGGGACCCTTCATACGGTTTTTACATTTTATTTTTTTTTTATTTCAACTACTTCATTAAAAAAAATATACTACTAGTATATTTATCTGAGATTAATATAAAAATCTGACAGGTGGTTATATCTCATATTTAGTGCATAATTATGACTTAAACTTAATCTGAAATTCGTACGAATCTATCCCACATGTGGGATACTTTCATACAGTATCCGGGGCACCTTCAGGCGCAATGGGGTAGTTTCGTACAAGCGAATAAAACTGCAAATAGTTATCAAATTCTTTTATTAGGTAATAAAATTAAATACATAAAATTAACAAATGTTAATGACTTCTCTTCGGTCAACAAAAATAAATATCCTCTAGTCAACAAAAACTAAATAATCTCTCTTCTAATGATAAAAAATTAAAGTTTTTTCTTATATTTGGTGCCGATTTGCATTTTAAACAGTTTGCCATTAAATAACGAGATGAAAACACTATTGAACATTAAATTTAGACAAATCGACTGAGAAAGTGAACAATTTGGAAGTTCTAGAAGTACAAACTAAAGGTGGCTTAGGGTCAGGTAGAATCATTTCAATATCGCTGATATAAACTGTATGCATATCTGCGACATTTGGGAAAACAAATGTCCATGACAGTCCTGGTTTCTTTCTTAGATAAGAGACCTTAAATTCGGTCTGGCTATAGTGACTCATAACGTTTCCTATATAATAAACGACAGATTTTTTCTTCGCGAACTTGACTAAAATAAAAGAATTATCTTTAATTTTGTCTGGTATCACAGCAAGTGTCAACTGTCTTGTGTCCATTTCAAAATCCTCACAATCAGTTTCATCTTCAGCTACCATGGAAGCTGAACTATCTTGCAAGCTTATATCTGATCCTTCATGTTCTGATTCATCACTCTCTATGTGTTTAGCTTTTTTATTCTTTGTTTTTAAATTGAAATCTTGTAAAACACATTTTATTTGCTTAGCCCTACCTCTTCTCTCCTGTTCTAGTTTCTTCAATTGTTTTTTTTGTGTTTGTCTTCAATTTGTTTTTTTTCAGGTGTATCAGTATAAATACGTGATTTTCCTGGCTGTCTTCCCTTGTTTGATTTTTTATTTCTTACAGCAGTTGAATACGGTCGGATTGCCTTTGGAGTTAAAAGAGTTTTTTCGGTGTTACAATTTGATGGATTGGTGGAATATCTAAGACTTTTTGTTCACAGGCATTTACGTTTGACCTTTGCAATTCACGAGCAGAAATTAAACTCGGTGAGTTACATGTTTGGAATTCTTGCGGAACATCTATGACATCCTGTGTTGCAGAGGATGAGGGTTGGCAAACATCATCGACAATAAGCTGCGGTGTAGATGTTGCCAAATCATCAGTGACGTTCTGATTTGGTCCAGTATGTTCCAAATTGCTTGATGTATACACCTCAATAAGAACAAAATCTTCATCACTAAAAGCTAATTCATTGGGCGGCCATATTTCGGGTGTACAGAAACCACTTGTGATATTTTTTGCTGTAAATGCTTCGAAATATGCAATTTTCACAAGTTTAGGAATGTTGTAAATACTCAGTGCTTTGCCAGGATTCATAATATGCCAGTTGTTGAAGGCAGTTTTGAGTTTTGATTTAAAGGGTAAGAAGACTCCAACGTCGAGTGGTTGCAGACGATGAGTTGTGTGTGGTGGGAAAGATAGGTAAATTATGCCATTTTCTTTAGCGTAGTTGATGGCTTCCAGAGTAAAATGACTCTCGTGATTGTCACACAATAATAATATAGGGGTATCTTTCGTGCAAAGTGTGTGCTTCTGTATATGTTTTAAAACAGAGACAAATATATCACTATTTATCCAGCCGGTTTTATTTGCAGCCCCAAGACTGCCTTCAGGTGCACCTTCGAGAAAATTATCTTTATAATGCACGCGTGGAAACACGAACAGTGGATGAATATTCAAGAAAAAGTCAGAGTAGAAGATATAAATTAGACAGATTGTGTGAAAACAGTATCATTAATTCAGCGGGATTAATTTTTCCGCGAGCAGACTGTCTAAACTTCAGAAGCAGATGCATCAAAATATAACAAGAAAATCTGTGTTGCAAATGTATAATTACATTAACGAAATTCTTAAAGCTGTAGCATGAAAACGAGAAAACAGTGGAGGGATTGTATTTCCACTGGCCGATATGATGCCACCAGAAGTGACAAGTTCGCCTCTTTCTGCTGATACTATCTGTCCGACTAGTTTTTGACTTCTTGGAGCCAAGACTTTGGGAGTAGCTAGAACTGTGGACACTCCTGATTCGTCAAAATTATAAATTCTACCAGCAGATAAAGAATGTCGACTCAAAACAGTCTTCAACTTAGTGTAAAACTCAGTCACAGACGTTTTATTGAAAGCTAAAGATCTGGCCGCACTTGTATTTTCGGGCATTCTCAAGCTGAGGTCTGGGTTTCTACTACGAAAACCATACATCCAATCTTTACCAGCCAATTTAATTGTTTCCCATTTTGCTGGATATCTCAAATTCGAAGATTTAGCGTACTCATATGCTAGCTTTCTTACCTGAATTGTCGTGAGTCCGTAGTGCATCTTACAACATTTGACAATATATTCATTTAATAACTTTTCTTCTTCAATAGAAAAAACTTGGAAACTTGTGTATTTTGAAACAAATGTACGGTTGCTAGATGCTTCATCGTCAGTTCTGTCCTTATACTTTTTTACTCGACTTTGTAATGTAGATAGTTTTAAGTTATACCTATCCGCAGCTTTTCTGTACGATAATATTCCTTGTACTACATCCTGTATTGCTGACTGCATACACTTTTCATCCACCGCTTGACTACGAGTCTTCTTTAGTTTATAACTTCGTACCATGTTTCTGCAAAAAATTAATATTAAGTAGGTAGGTATTATTACACATTGGCGTCAAGGCAATAGAAACAGCCGATGCAATATTGACTTACAGGGATTGTCATCGATTGGACATGAAATAAACCATTAGGTAGGAGGATTAGCAATAATCTCGTCTATTATACCTGGTGGGGCACGTTCGTACTAGTATGAAAGTACCCCACCTGGTTCTGTCCGAAAGTACCCCAGAAACCAAATTTTAAGGAAATAAAATCTCTTTTAATGATAATATGCAAACTAGATAAATTAGTTATTATAAACATATCTAAAAGATATTTAATAAGTACTGAAAAAATACAGAGTAGTAAAACTTAACACATCCATTGAACAATTGACAAACATAATAATAATAAACAAATTTACTTACCGCGTGCGAAAATACAATATGTCCTGTTAGTTTACTGTCACCGGTGCGAATGGCACGAACCTACATTCACAAAATGGCGGCTACTGAACTTTCACACTGATGCTAAGGAACGTCTTTATCTGTATTTGTTTGTGTTTTATATGTACTGTATGAAGGTACCCCGCGTACGAATGGTGCCGATCTTCCCCTACAATGTTGTAATTTATTAATAAATCTGTTAACATCCTTAATTAAAAAATATTTCGATTGTATAATACTGAATTTAATTTAGTTTAATATTTTAATAATTGTTAAAAAGGAACTATAAGTAGGTACGAGTAATTAGTTTATACCTAGAGTAGTTACGCTTGCGAATATTTCGATAAATGAAGAGGTCCTGAATCCACTTACACTAAAGATGAAATAAATTTTCGGTTAGTTAGTCCATCTACTATCACGTAGCATCCATTACGGAAAGGATCGTGTGACAGAAGTCGAAAATATATCAAGTTCTTCCGTTGCATCAATCACGTTAACAACTGTTGCGCTTGCTCTTTGTTCGGGACATCAGTTTCGGTAAAATATAGATCCAGATAATGAATATAAGACGCTTATTAGATTTATAAGCTTACGTTTAGTTCTGAGCAAATGCGAATATCACTAAATTTATCAATTCAGCATATGGGACACGCCTGCTTCCTTGTTATTTATGATCCGCTTTTGTAGAGGCATAAAATGATTTGAATTCTGAATTAACAGCAACTCTGCAGCAGCATTACTACACATCGGCACCAAATAATTAACTTATCATTGTAGGTATGAAACAAACAAATTTAATTGCATTATAAATTGATATGTACTAGGTAATTACATTCCGAATTTATAACCGCTCGGGTCTAGGTGCACTTTAAATATTGCCATAATGGAAAAACCAAAACGCAGATGAATATTCGACAGTGCTCAATCTACCCAGGTTGGTCAATATTGAGCAACAATGTAAATGTATAAACGCGAAATATGTGTAATTTCCCCTAGGCTCCCCAAACCTTCCCCATATACGTTCGCTTTCACTAACACAGCTCTCCTTGCTTTGCTTGCAACTATTAAAATTTGTTTGTGGCCAAATTCGATAAAATGCAACAAATGTCATTTTATCGGTGAGAGAATAGTGTGTTCATGCATCAAATACCGTATTTTGCCGTTGTAACAAATAACTGCATATGTTGCGCCTCGATAAACAAATTAATAGCGCAAATATATTGAAACGGTTTATTGTTCGCAATATCGTATAACACTACCGCGCAACTGATAATTATGATAAAAGTTAATTTATTAATCTGCGCGTAGCTGGCAGATCCGAGTTTATTTTTGTAATTAAATGTAGCTTCATGTTTGCAAACTTAAAAATGTTTAAGTCCACAAAGATTTAAAAAAATGGTTTAATGGTTTACGTTAAAAACTACAGCCCTCATATCACAATGCAGTTTTTAATTTTTTGCTAAATTACTTTCTTTTTCAAAGTCAATTGTGACTTATGCCAAATAAAATGAAATTAGTTCTCAGCTGATTTTCTTGGGATGAATATTCAAGAAAAAGTCAGAGGAGAAGATATAAATTAGACAGATTGTGTGAAAACAGTATCATTAATTCAGCGGGATTAATTTTTCCGCGAGCAGACTGTCTAAACTTCAGAAGCAGATGCATCAAAATATAACAAG